>JASDQU010816129.1:0-19362 GCA_032191745.1 Picea mariana
GTATGAGGCCATGGATGGGGGTTTTGGTCCATATATAGCCTCATAATGTAATGTTTTTGTAGCACCATGATAGGGAGTATTATACCACAATTTTGCAAGGGGTATCCATTATACCCATTGGCCCTATTGATCAAACGAAAAACATATTAAATAAGTTTCTAGGGATATATTGACCACATCTGTCTGACCATGTGTTTGAGGGTGGTAGGTCATGCTCATTTTCAATTGGGTGCCATGTAGTTTAAACAACTTGTGCTAGAAATTGTTGGTGAATGTGAGATCATGATTTGTCACAATTGAATTGGACATGTCACGTAGTTTAAAAATATGAAACATGGATAGTTATGTAATTATAGATGACTTAAAGGAGCATTGTGGGGTAGAAAGGTGGGAATATTTGGAAACATGCTCAACAATCACTATGATGACATATTTGTTTCCTGCTTTAGGAAGCCCAACTATAAGATCCATGGAAATGTCGACCTAGATTTTTGTGGGGATCAATAAGGATCACAATGCCCCATGCGGCTTCATTGTTTCACCCTTGTTCCTTTGACATGTCACATTCAACCATGAAGACATGGATGAAATTCATCATGCCATCCAAAAAAAATGAACACTTAACTCACTCACATGTTTTTTGAAAGCCAAAGTGACCTATTGTGGGAGATGAATGCAATTCCTTTAATTCCCTTAACTTTAAAGCAAAAGTTTGCACCAAAAAGATACACCCATTACAACGTAATGTGTTGTTATACCAAGTGTAGCTTGTAGGAGGGTTTGAGTCTTCCTGCAATTGTTGGAGAAGTTGAATGACCTTGGAATTAACTAGGCATTCTCAACACACCTTCTCTATCCATTCTAGCATCAGTAAGGATAAGGCCAATAGAGAAATTTATTCCTCATACTTCCGAGACAAGACACCTGCCACCATATTCTCCTTGCCCTAGTTGTAAATGATCACATATTCATAGCCTAACATCTTGGTGACCCACTTTTTCTACTCTAATGAAGACAAATGTTGTTCCAAGAAGTACTTCAAACTTCTATGGTTTTCCTTGATCCAAAAACAATGCACAATCAAGCAAGGTCCGCATGTATCAATTACATGAGGGATGAACATCATTTATTTTTCAAATGTAGACTTGCCAAAGTTTTTATCACACAATCATTTATTATTGAATGCCAATGAGCACCATTCTTGCATCAACACTACCCCAATACCTTTATCATAGGTATCACGTTCTAGGATGATAGACTTAGTGAATTTTGTTTCTACTAATATTGGAGTAGCACACTTAGCTTCCTTTGAGGCATGAAAAGGTGTGCTCTACTACAAAATTACAAACACATGAATTTTTTAAAACAAGGGTGTTAATGGAGATGCAACTTTGCCATAACTATACACAAATTTATTGTAGCAGCTAGTATGACAAAGGAAAACCCACAAAATTTTGAGTGCCTTTAGGCATGGCCACTCTTTTATTGCCTCAATTTTCTTAGGGCCACATCACACTACTTCACGACTTACAATATGACCCAAATATTCCACTTTAGAAGTTCCAAAATAACATTTGGAAAATTTGATGGACAATTGGTTATCTTGGAGTAGTTAGAAGGATTGATCAACATGTGCCACATGTGTCTCCCAATTTTTTTTGTAGATCAAGATATCATCAAAGAAGACAAGCACAAAATTGCACAAAAAGGGCTAGAAGATCTTGTTTGCAAGGCTTTGAAAAGTGGATGGAGCACTACAAAGACCAAAATACATCACCAAAAACACATAATGTCCTCTACATATGCAAAATGCAATCTTAGGAATATCTACTTCCTTCATTCAAATTTGGTGATAAACAAAGATCAAGTTTAGTGAATAATTGTACACAATGAAGAGTTTCCATGAGGTCATTAATGATTAGAATTGGAAATCTGTCTTTGATCACCATCTTGTTAAGAGTGCAAAAGTTGGGACACATGCAATAGTTTCCATCTTTATTCAAATCCATGATAATTGAGGAGGAGCATGGGCCAATACTAGGACATGTGTTATGTACCAAATCCTTATTGTAGCATACCAAACCAAAGTACACATAATGTACAAGATATTTGAACATTGAGCACAACTCCAAAAGTGATAATAGATATGAATTACACAATAATTCCTTAAATAACATGCGAACCTCCTCCAAATATCTCAGTACATTTATATATCCAAATCATATGTTCATATACCAATGATGACTATATTGAGATTTATATATACCTATTCTCACTCATTGCACATGTGGGCCCTTTAATAGGCCGACCCTTATTACATATATATTTACCCCATTACATATAGTACATTTATATATCCAAATCATATGTTCATATGCCAATGATGATTATATTGAGCTTTATATATACCTATTCTCACTCATTGCAGATGTGGGCCCTTTAGTAGGCTGATCGTTATTACATATATATTTAACCCATTATATATATGTTTACCCCCATATATACCCTCCTTGAGGTGATATCATAGTACCCTCCTTAAAAAGGTTTTGTCCTTAAAGTTTTACATTTAAGGGTTTTACATGTGATGAAACCAAGTGATAAGATTTTGTTATATTCATGCTCTCGTATTTCCATTGATGATGATCCATCTATCCAAATTCAATTATTTCTTGTTGTAATCCTTGATATTTGATCGATGCATAATTTTCTCTCACTTGCTTCCAAGTGTTTTTGTTATAACTTATCCAATTTGTTGTAGTTGTTGGAATTTGATAATATCTCATCGAATAATGGTTCCATGATCCCCTGTTCCATAAATATTGTTGATTTTTCCATATTATTCTTTGGTAATGTTGATGCCGATCTTGTCTTTCTTGTTGACGATGGTGTCAATATGGTTTCACCTTTAATTGTTTTCCTTCGTTCTGCACACCCCATATCATCAATATTCTTGTTAGAGATGATGACATTCTCTATCCTTTATGTTTGGTCTTTGATTACTGTGATGTTTGAGATAATACCACCATATTTGACACATACATGCTCAAGTTGGAGCTCAAATTCTTCACGTATCTTATGGTGACCTTCTTGAATCTTGTCTTCCTTCTCTGTTTGAAGCTATAATGTGATGCCATCTATCAAATTCATACACGCTTCTTCAATTCTAGATTGCATTTTTTTATTTCACCTCATTAGTATTTAAGGCTTCTTCAACCTTCTTGCAAATTTTCTCGTCTAGTCTTTCAAAAATTTTCTCTTCCACTTCTCTAGTAGTATAATTCTCATTCTTTGATAAAAATTTTTTTCACATTCTTAACATCATTAAGAAGCTCTTTATTATGCTTATGCAACCTTTTGATTTCTTCATCTTTTTTTTTTTTTCAATTCTTCCCTTGACTCATCTTTTTTCCATTTTCCTTTGCTAACATTTTCTTGCTTCAATTTACGAACTTCCTTAATGAATGCTTTATTGAGGGTCCATATATTAGATTGCTAGTTACCTTTCTTCTTGAGTTATTAATTTGCTTCTTTCAATTCATCTTGAGCTATTAATTTGCTTCTTACAATTCATCTTGAGTTTTATTTATCACTTCCATTTGTGAGTACTTGATCCATTTTTTTCGAGAAGATTTTTTCAAATTCTTCCAATGTGGACTGTAATTTGGTGTGTCTATACAAACTTCTCCACCACTCTTGAGCTTCACTATAAAAATAAACACATGAATTCCAAGGATTTCCAATCATTTGAGAAATTTGCATTTGATGTTGGTATTGAATGTTTTATATCTTTTGACCTACAAATATATCAAAGGTTTCAAAATATCCAAGCTATACTCCTCTTTTACTACCTATATAACTATATCTCTAGAAACATAAGATGCCATATGATCCAGATGGATATCAGTGGCCACCCACCTCTTCCACTTACTCACAATAGTTCTCTCGCTTGGTAGTTTTCCATGGTTTTTCGAGTCCTAAACTTCCGAGGTTCTTTTTGAGGCCCTAAATAGTGTTTTTTTGCCCTTGTTCCCTTGAGGCCCATTCTTGGGCTTGCTGCAAGATATATTTCTGAGTTAGATCTTTCTAATGGGCTATAATGGGCCCCAAATGGATATTATATGTAAAATTTGCACCCCCGGAAAGTTGACATATCAACTAACCACTTAGGGACCCACAACCCTTTTGTTGCTTCATCTCCTAGGGTTAGGGTTTTTTCCTCTTAGGTATTTTCATGAAAAGACTCATTGGCCTATTTTTGGTAGTCAACTTATGAATGAATGTAGCCAAGACAACTCTTCTCATAGATAAGCTACCACCATTCTAGCTAGTTATGTAACTATGCATTTTATAGTATTTTCTAGTTTCCATTCATTAATTGAATTTGAGTTTAGTTGTAATAGTATGTTCTCTACAATATATTTGTGTGAGTATTCTTTGTTATATTTCTTCTTTTATTTATTATTGTTGGATTACTGAGAGCGAGAGTGAATCAATAATAAATAAATTTAATCCTTTTTAACCATAAAATGCAAGTGTTATATCAATGTAGCATTATTATCCAATAGTTTAAGGGTAAATAAACAATGAACAAATGAGAAATCATACACATACACAGTACATCGATGTTTTTACGTGGAAACCCAAAGCAGGAGAAAACGACATAATGCTTTTTCTTAAATGTATTTAAGAATTACATTCATTGGAAGCACCGACTTCCTTTGTTTTCCAGCTGCAACTAGAAGGAGGCTTCAACCCCCTATTTTCAGGCTACAACCTGAGGGAAGCTCCAACTCCCCAATTCTCTAGATACAACCAGAAGGAGGCTACAACCCCCTACGTTCTCCGACTACAACTGAAAGGTGGCTACAACCACCCATCCTTGCCTTGTCCAACCGCCCTTAAATATAATTAGAATGATGGAACTACTTGTCACACTATCACTGTGAGATATACTGCTGTAAACCTGTACCAATGAACTTGCACCAAACAACTTGTAAAAACCTGTACCAAACAACTTGTAATCAACCTGTAACATAAACAAGTTCATCAACCATGCAACAACCTGTACCATCAACGAGTGCATCAACCATGCACCAAATATGTACCAATCATGCATCAAATACACATAAACTATGACTCATCAAGTTGTACCAACATCATCAACTATACACCTCATGTATGTGCCAACTCATCAACTACTTGTCTCAACCATGTACCCAACATGTACCTCAACCAAAAGTCCTCATCAATTTCATCATCCAAATCTGATTTGTAACTCTATAATAGACCTGGTGTATATGATTAGATACCTGCAAACCTTCCTTAACTTTAACAACAAGAGACTAGCATTTTCATCAAACTTTACTTTAGTCTCACACGACTAATTTTGGATTAGTCAACAACCCTAACTTGAAATAATCATAAATATGTACCTATAAAGAATAAAGATATGAAAATAGTACACAATGTTCTTCAATGTCTTTTTTGAAATTCCTCCAAGTTTCACTACTTGGAACCTCTCAGAAAATGAGTTATAGCAAAAATGACTTACCTTGTTGAATTTTGGCTTATTCTAGAGAGCAAACTTGTAGAGCGTGCCCACACGAAATATTTGTTTATGGAACAAAAAATGGTACAAAAAATACTATAGACTGTACTCTAACCAATACATTTGGTCTTACTGAATTTGGATATGTTATGAAGAATTTATGACGTTTTTACCCGAAACACCTGTTTTAGACTAGTTTCAGGACTAGCCACAAACCTTATTTTCCATGGAGTGTAACTCCAAACATACAACGACCCACAAGTTAGAGTTTTTATCCGAACTAATTGGATATGTTTCCTCAACGACCCCCATATTTCACGGTCTGAATCATTCTAGAAAAAAAGTTATTGCAAAAATGATGAGATGACCTGTAAATAACATACCTTAGAAAGCATCATCAAAATAATTTATCCTCCCTTGAATTTCGGCCTTCTTTACTTCACCTTCCCTTTGAAATTCGCCTTAGATATCCTTTGGTTACCTTAGTCACTTGTAGATATTTAATATGCTCAAGTGTGATTAAATGAGAGACCCTTGCCTCTTATTTATACTTTTATGTAGCTTCCTCAAGGGGTTACCTTTAAACCACTTTCCTTATTTTAGGGCTAACCCACTTCTAACCACTTGTCCACTTAGTAATTTCTCCATTAAGTTTATTATTTAAATAATTTCTTTTGTATCCACTTTGAATTATAATACACTCATCCCTTCACTTTATTATTTAAATAATTTCTTCTTTGCAACCAATTTGACTACTTTGACCTTTTGGGGCTTCTAGATGACTCATGAGGGTTCTCCAACTTCACATGGCCATAATTCTCTAACCATGAAGAATTATGTGACGTTCCACATACCACCAGAAATGGAATGACATGTACTATCCATCTAGAATAGTCTTACCTTTAAATATATTAAAACTCACACCATTATACATCAAACAAACTTGGGTCCATTACCCAAACCTTTGTGCTACCAAAATTCGCTACCGGACTTTCTTCAAGGGTTGACATCAATGAAAACCAAGCCAAATAATCAACAATCTCCCCCTATGACATTGATGGCAACACTCTGATGCAATACTGAAGTGATATCACTCATGCTCCCCCCATGACCATCGCTCCCCCTAGAACCATACCTCTATGCTCTTTCTACAAGTATTTACCTTTGCATCTGATAAATCTCTCCCCCTTTGTCATCAATGGAAAATGTATCTTTCCATTCGGGGCTGCTCCCCTTGACTGAACTCTTCCTAAAACTGATCTCCCAACTTGAATTGTCCTCTTTATGGTGCTTCCTCATGTAAATCTAAGACATATAAGATAATCATTAAAAAGCATTCATTTTAGAGTAGAAATCACTCCGAGTCTCTGGTGAAGATACTCAAAGGCTTCCTGTGGAAGCAATTTTGTAAATATGTCTGCCACTTGTTCTTTTGTGACCACATATTCAACTCTGATGTTATTCTCTGCAACCTGTTCCCGTAGAAAGTGATACTTGATTAGAATGTGTTTCGTCTTGGAGTGCATCACCGGGTTATTTGAGATACCGATGGAACTTGTATTATCACAATAGATTGGAATGGGCTCATCATAATCAACTTGTATATCTGTCATAGTTTGTTTCATCCATAGAACCTGTGTACAACATCTTGCTGCTACAATATACTCTGCCTCGACTGTAGATAAAGATACTGATGATTGTTTCTTGTGTAGCCAAGATACTAAACATTCACCCAAGTAGAACACTGCTCCACTGGTGCTTCATCGATTATCAATGCAACCTGCCCAATCTGCATCTGTGTAGGAAATAAGTGACAAATCCTTTCCTTTTGTATACCATAATCCAAACTCTTCTGTTCCTTTGAGATATCTGAAAATCCTCTTCACTGCTAAGACATGTGATTCCTTTGGTGCTGCTTGAAATCGTGCCACCTGTCCAACTGGCTGCATTACATCTGGTCTGGATGCCATCACATATAGTAAGCTACCAATCATTGACCTGTATTTCCTCTGGTCTGTAGACTTTGAATCATCATCTTTGCTCATTTTGCAATTGGTTTGCATAGGAGTAATAACTGGTTTACAATCTTCCATTCCGAACCTCTTTAGCATTTCTTTGATGTACTTAGTTTGAGAAATAAAAATTCCTTGGCTGCTTTGACGTATCTGAAGACCCAAAAAGAATGATAGTTCTTTGAGTAATGACATTTCAAATTCATTCTGCATTTCCTTTGCAAATTTCTTGCTTAACCTGTCATCATTGCTACCAAAAATAATATCATCAACATAAACTTCAATTAATAAATTACTATCTTGAGTTACCTTAATGTAGAGGTTGTTGTTTGCACTTCTTTTTATGAATCTTGCCTGCTGTAGATATTTATCCAGTCTAGAGTACCATGCTCTAGGAGCCTGTTTTAGACCATACAAGGCCTTCTTCAATTTGCACACATAATCTATGTTCTCTCACAACTAAAATCCTTCTGGTTGTTCAATGTAGACTTCTTCTTCAAGTTCCCCGTTTAGAAAAGCTGATTTCACGTCCATATGATACACTTTAATATTCTTGGAGCATGTATAAGCTAAAAGTAATTTGATTGCTTCTATTTTGGCAACTGGGGCAAATGTCTCTTCAAAGTCGATTCCTTCAACCTGTGCGTTTCATTTACATACCAATCTAGCTTTGTTCCTTGTAACCCGTCCATCTTCATTCAATTTATTTATGAAAACCCACTTTGTGCCAATCACATTCTTATTCTTTGGTATTGGAACCAATTCTCAAGTGTCATTCTTCTCTATTTGATCCAATTCTTCATCCATGGCCTTATTCCAGAATTCATCCTTGCTGGACTCTTGAAAACCATTTGGTTCAATCGTAGATAAGAGTGCTAGGTGCATTTGTTCTGGTGAACATATTCTTCTTCTAGTCTCAACTCCTGCATTTTTGTTTCCGATAATCTAATCTGAAGGATGATTCTTCTGTACTCATTTTCTAGGTGTCTTTGAAGGCACTTGCTGAACTTTCTCTTCTACTTCTGTCTGATCCTTTTCATCTTCCCCTTCTACTTCTTCTTCATCTTCTGCTTCTTGTTTGTAAAGCTGTTCCATTGATTCATTTTCTTCTTCTTTTAATTCTCATCCACTTGTTTCATCAATTGTTACATTGATGCTTTCCATAACTTTGTTCAACCTCAGATTGTAACACTTGTATGCTTTCCTTTTACTTGAGTAACCAATAAGTACTCCTTTGTCCACACGAGAGTCAAACTTTCCCATTCAGCCATCTTCTCTTTTTATGTAGCATTTGTTTCCAAATACTCTGAAGTGCTTCACATTTGCTAGTATTCCTTTCGATAGCTCATAGGGAGTTTTGTCAGTGTTGTTTTTGAGCATTACTCTGTTTTGAATGTGAACTGTTGTATGCACTGCACGTGTCCAAAAAATATCTGTCAATTTGGAATCCATTAGCATTGTTCAAGCCATTTCTTGTATTGTCCTGTTCTTTCTTTCAACCACTCCATTCTGTTGATGTGTCCTAATAACAAAGAGTTGCCTTTTTATTCCATGCTTGCTACAATAGTCCATAAATTCATTTGAAGTGAACTCTCCTCCATTTTCAGATCTCAAACATTTGATTTTTGAATCCATTCTATTTTCAACCATTTCGTTGTAGACGTTGAAGTTTTCAAAAGATTCTGACTTATTCTCGAGAAAGAAAACTGCAGTCATTCTTGTATAATCATCAACTAATAGAATAAAGTATTTCTCACCTTTTAAACCCTTTGTTGTAGTTGGTCCAACTAGATCAATATGCACAATTTCCAGTGGTCTTGTCGTTGAATATTCCTTTGATTTGAATATGGTCTTTGTTTGCTTTCCTTGTTGACAATGCTTGCATAAAGTGTTGGTTGGTTTCGTGATCTGGGGCATTTCTCTAAATGCTTCCTTTTTGCTGACTTTGACAAGGTTATCAAAGTGTATGTGACCCATTCTTCTGTTCCATAGCCAACCTTCATATTCCTTTCCTAGACAACACTTTTCATTTCCAACTTCACTTAATACATATATGTTGCTTGAAGTTCTTGCAGATGTTGCAATCAATTTTCCCGAACCTTCTTTTCTTATCTCACACTTATGTGAATTGAAATTAACTTTATGGCCTTGGTCACACATTTGACTCACACTTAGAAGATTATGTTTAATATCTTCTACTAGTAGAACATTTTTTTCCTTGGTATTCTTGTTTCCAATTCTGACTATGCCTTTTCCAATGATTTTAGCTGAATCATCATTTCCGAAGGAGACTGATCCATCTATTTCCTTTCTTACTGTAAGAAACCTATATTTATCACCTGTCATGTGTTTTGAACAACCACTGTCAACATACCAGCCATGTTTCTTTTGCTTAGATTGTAGAGCGAGTGTTCATTCTTCATTGCTATACTGATTTTGCTTTCTTATCCATGTTCTCTTTTGAGGTTCCTCTCTGTGACTATTTTTGTTTTGTTGTGGTTCTCTAGGAGGGACTTCCATTCTACAATATTTGGCCATGTGTCCAAAGTTGTTGCACTTGTAGAATTCCACTTCAGTGCTTAATGATTCAAACCCATTGTAGCTTCTTCTTTGTGTTTCACTAGGCCTTATTAGATAGCCATTTTGTGTATGACTTCCAAAGTTGTTTATGTTCCTACCATTAGCTCTGCAATTTACAACTTTATGTCCAAAATTATTGCATGCATAACATAAACCAAAAAATATAGTTTGATACTTGGGAGTTGAATATCTTCTGAAAGGAGTTACTCTTATGAATCCTTCTTCTTCATGAGGCATATTTGTTTCTGTTGATCGTTGATTCCGAAGTCTGAATCTTCTCAGTGGAGGAGTGTCTTTGTAATCTTCCTTGTAGATCTTCCTATCCCTTTTGATTGTTTCTGCATAGATTTTTGGATATGTTTCTTATTCTGTTGCTTTGGAGATTGATCCCTTTTCTGTCTGATTGTATCCAGGTCCGGACTTGTCATGATAAGGCTTTTGACGACTGATAATATGATCCAGAACTTTTGAGCTATTCTTCATATTTTTCTTTTGAAGATCCTTTCTCAATGTGACAATCTTTGCTTCCAAATTTCCAATGATCCTGTCTCTTTCTTCTAACTGTTATTTGAGTGCTTCTTCAATTATTTTATCTTCTTCTATTTGAACCTTCAATTTCATGATCATTTGTTCTGGTTCATGAGTGTCTTCTTTCTTGTCTAGTTCTGCTTGTAGCTTCTTGTTTTTCTTCTTTTCTCTTCTTATAACTTCTATGACACTCAACAATTCTTCTCGGTAGTCAACTTTTGCCTCTTCATATTCTTCTTCGGTGTCTTTTTTTATCAAAGTCTTCTATTTCCATGAATAAAACTCTTTTTATCTCACTGTCACTGACTTCATGTTCATCTGATGAGGAGATGTCTTGTTTGGTGCATAAGCTTTTCTTGAAAGCTTTCTTTTTGACTTTTTGCCTTTATATATTTATTTGCTATTTGAGTAATATTCATCATTCCTCTTATTTTTCTTATGAGTACATTTGTTAGCAAAATGAACAATACTATCACAAATAAAACAAATCAATGGAATCTTACCTTTATATATGCCATTGGTTCCCTTGTTCAATATTCTAACAAAGTTGGCCACTTCTTCTTCATCATATTTTGAGAAGTCACTGCTGCTGCTATGTTCTTTTTTCTTTGAACTTTTGGATTCTTTGAAAGCTTCTTCTTTTATATCTGGATTTTCCTGTTCATTTATCATTTCATATGCTGTGAAGATTCCATGTAGTTCATCCATGCTTATTGAGTCTAGATCTTCTCTTTCTTATAGTGTTGATATCTTATGATCAAATCTCATAGGAAGAGATCTTAGTACCTTTTGAACAATTACAGATTCTTCAATTTCTTCTCCAAATCCTATGATTGCATTCACTGTTTCATCGACTCGTAAGAAGTAATATGCAATATTCTCATCTTCCTTCATCTTTAGTTGTTTGAATTGACCTTTGTAAGTTTGAATCTTTGCTTCTTTGACTTTTGAATCTCATTCATAAATATTTTGAAGTTTGTCCCAAATCTCTTTAGCGGATTTACAATGTACAACTTTGGTATATACCAATTCACCAAGACCATTCAAAAGTGCATTTGTGGCTTTGGAATTATTTTGACTGAGTTTCATTGCTTTTTCACTTGTTGGCGGAACTGCTGGTTCTTTGTATCCATCTACTACTGATTGCCAAATTTCAAATCTCCGTGCATGTATATATGTTTTCATCCTTTTGCCCCAGAATGCATACTTTTGTCCATCAAACTGTGGTATTCCATTTTTATACATGTTTTTTCTCTCCACGATCTACCTTTCAGTGGTTAAACTGATTTCAGAAGGAACCAACTCTAACACCAATTGTTGGATTACTGAGAGGGGGGGTGAACCAGTAATAGAGCAATTTAATCATTTTTAACCATAAAATGCAAGTGTTATATCAATGTATCATTATCATCCAATAGTTGCAAAGTAAATAAACAATGAACAAATGAACAATCATACACATACATAGTACACTGATGTTTTTATGTGGAAACCCAAAGTGGGAGAAAATCATTGAATGCTTTTTCTTATATGTCTTTAATAATTACATTCATTGGAAACACCAACTTCCTTTGTTTTCCAGCTGCAACTGGAAGGAGGATTCAACCCCCTATTTTTAGGCTACAACCTGAGGGAAGCTCCAACTCTCCAATTCTCTAGCTACAACAAGAAGGAGGCTGCAACCCCCTATGTTCTCCGGCTACAACTGAAAGGTGGCTACAACCACCTGTCCTTGCCCCATCCAACTGCCCTGAAATATAAGTAGAATGATGGAACTACTGTCACACTATCACTGTGAGATATACTGCTGTAAACCTGTACCAATGAACCTGCACCAAACAACCTGTAATCAACCTGTACCATAAACAAATGCATCAACCATGCACCAACCTGTACCTCAACCTATACCATCAATGAGTGCATAAACCATGCAAAAAATATGTACCAATCATGTATCAAATACACATAAGCTATGAATCATCAATATGTACCAACATCATCAACTATACACCTCATGTATATGCCAACTCATCAACTACTTGTCTCAACCATGTACCCAACATGTACCTCAACCAAAAGCCCTCGTCAATTTCATCATCCAAATCTAATTTGTAACTCTGTAATAGACCTGGTGTATATGATCACATACCTACAAACCTTCCTTAACTTAAACAACAAGAGACTAGCATTTTCATCAAACTTTACTTTAGTCTCACATGTCTAATTTTGGATTAGTCAACAACCCTAACTTGAAATAATCATAACTATGTACCTGTAATGAATAAAGTTATGAAAATAGTACACAATGTTCTCCAGTGTCTGTTATGCAATTCTTCCAGGTTTCACTACTTGGAACCTCTAAGAAAAAGAGTTATAGAAAAAATGACATACCTTTTTTGAATTCTGGCTTATTCTAGAGAGCGAACTTGTAGAGCGTGACCTGCATGAAATATTTGTTTTATGGAACATTAAATGTTACACAGAATACTACATAATGTACTCTAACCAATACATTTGGTCTTACTGAATTTGGATTTGTTATGAACAAGTTATGACATTTTTACCTGAAACACCTGTTTTAGACTAGTTTCAGGACTAGCCACAAACCCTATTTTCCACGGAGTGTAACTCCAAACATACAACGACCCACAAGCTAGAATTTTTATTACAACTACTTGGATATGTTTCCTTAACGACCTCAATATTTTTCGGTCTGAATCATTATAGAAAAAATGTTATTGTGAAAATGGTGAGATGACTTGTAAATAACATACCTTAGAAAGCATCATCAAAATAATTTATCCTCCCTTGAATTTCGACCTTCTTTACTTCACCTTCCCTATGAAATTCGCCTTAAATATCCTTTGGTTACCTCAGTCACTTGTAGATATTCAATATTCTCAAGTGTGATTAAATGAGAGACCCTTGCCTCTTATTTATACTTTTATGTAGCTTCTTCAAGGAGTTACCTTTAAACCACTTTCCTTATTTTAGGGCTAACCCACTTCTAACCACTTTTCCACTTAGTAATTTCTCCATTAAATTTATTATTTAAATAATTTCTTTTGTATCCACTTTGAATTATAGTACACTCATCCCTTCACTTTATTATTTAAATAATTTCTTATTTGCAACCACTTTGACTACTTTGACCTTTTGGGGCTTCTAGATGACTCATGAGGGTTCTCCAACTTCACATGGCCATAACTCTCTAACCGTGAGAAGATATGTGACGTTCCACATACGAATGGAAATGGAATGACATGTACTATCCATATAGAATAGTCGTACCTTCAAATATATTAAAACTCATACCATTATACATCAAACCAACTTGGGTCCATTACCCAAACCTTTGTGCTACTGGAATTCGCTACCGAAATTTCTTCAAGGGTTGAGATCAATGACAACCAACCCAAATAATAAATAGTAATAGTGCATTCTATACAATATATTTGTGTGAGTGTTCTTTGTTATATTTCTTCTTTCATTTCATTCTCTAGTAAATCTGGATTAGAGCTATCATATTAGTATGCTCTTTGTTGTTTCTCGGTGCATGTCCCCAATGAGGTTAGTGTCTAAAGATTTGGGTCTTGAATTAATTGAGTTTGGGAAAGAGAACTCTCGATGACCCGAGTGGATTCCCATGGTGGAATAAAAGAGAGAAGACAGAGTAGGATATCCTATTAAGATGTTGCTTGAGGAATCCCTTTCATGATAGAAGAACGAGATGATGGATAATTTTGCCGAAATCCTCTGAAGGCTACCAAAAACGACAAAGGGACCTTCAAGAAGTAGTCACTTCAGAGGTAAAACACCCTTAAAGGTACATGTTAACTTTGATATCCATTTATTTGAAGGTTAGATATATATTGATTCCTTGGAGAAATGGTTAATTTTTCCATAGGGTTATCTCTTTGTCCACAATTTTTCCAAGAAGGAAAATATCACATTTTCACTCCTTAAGGTTGTTCCTCATGTCAAATATTGGTGGGAGACTTACTATGAGTAATAAGCTCTAGAGGATTCCACAATATTTGGGTATAAACCCACATGGGAATATTTTGTTGATGCCCTCAAGGAGCAATACTACCATGTTGGAAACAATGATGACCAATGAATGAGATGGACAAATCTGCATCGAGAGAGGGACCAAATGGTTTCATACTACTCTAACAACTTCCATATCTTGCATACAAATATAGGTATTAGAGACTCTGATCGAACCCTAGTTCTAAATACTATAGTGGCCTACATAGGTACATCCGAACAAAGATCGAATTCTTAGACATCTCATCACTGAGATCCTCCTTTCCATATGTTGTCAAAATCGAGCAAAAATTAAGAAAAATAACAAGTGTGAGTTTGGGTTTGCAATTCTGTCACAAATAAAAGAATGGAAAGGGAAACTCTAGCTTGCAAATCAAAGGATAGAACAAGGAAAACCAACCTCAAGATAACCAGTCTAATTCACAAGAAAATAAAGGTAATGGGAAGAGGAAGTAGGATGCTGGGAAATGGTGTGAGCTCAATAAAATCCCCTGGAACAATACTAATGAATGTCACTCAAAGCAATCATTGGTGGCCAAACTGAAAGCCCCAAAGTTAGAACTTGGTTCTAACTTTGATTCAAAGATAAACAAGGGGAAGTGGATCATTGATGTAGAACCTAGTGTCACGTCGCTACCAAAAAGGTTGAACCAGATGAACCATAGGAGCCAGAGGAAGGAGAGCGCCTCTTCCACTCATAGATGTGGGTGAAGGGAACTCCACTACATTTCATTATTGACAATGGGAGCTAAAATAACCTTATCTCAACAAAGGTCATCAAGAGGTTGAATTTTTCTACAACACCACAGCTGCAACCATACAACATTGGTTGGCTAAGCCAAGGATTAGACATCTACGTCAACCAACAATGTTTCCTACCCTATAACATCAAGCCCTTTGAAGATGAGGTATTGTGTGATGTTGGCCCACTTGAAGTTCATGATGTTCTTTTAGGACAACCATATATGTGGAAATTTCATGTTGTATATGAGTCTAGACCTCATAGTGTCAATGTTACTTTGGGGAGACAACTTTATAGGACACAAGAGTTCATTCCAACTATCACACTCTCTTCAATCACAACCAAACAATGTAGGAAGGTAATTTCCCAAACCGAGAAATTTTTCCACTTCATTGTTCACTTTGAAGGTGAATTGAAGATCACCATGACATCAACAATCATTGCACAAGGTCTCGCTACACAACAAAAGCAGGTGGAAAAATAAGTGGAAGCATACAAAGATATCTTCACCTCGCATGTCGGGGAACCTATACACTGCCAGGTCAAGCATTCAATTGATTTGATACTGTGTGCACATTTAACTAACGACCAAGTATATAGGTGTTCTCTCATGGAAAATGAAGAAACTAAATGCTAGATTCAAGAGTTAATCCAAAAGGGGCACATTCGACCAATCTCCTCACATTGTGGGAGCCTAATTGGTTGGTTCAAAAGAAATATGGGACATGGTGACTTTGTATTGATTACAGAGCTCTAAAAAAATCATAGTCTAAAACTGGTATCCCATTCCCTTTATGGATGACCTCTTGACCAACTTAATGGTGCTAAGTACTTTGGTAATATTGATATGAAGTCATTCTAGTACCAGGTACCGATGTATAAAAGACTACCTTCAAGTACAAAGAAGAAATTTTTGAGTGGTTGGTCATGCCTTTTGGCTTGAATAATGCTCCAACAATGTTCATGAGGATGATGGAAAACCCCATAGCCATTCACCAATTATTTTGTGGTTTTATATATGGATGACATTCTCATCTTCAATAAAACTTGGGTGGAACATTTGCAACACATTTAGTAGGTCATTAACACCCTACAACGACACAAGTTATATGATAATCTAGAAAAATGATCATTTGGCATGTAGATCATCAAATATCTGGGACACATTGTGGATGAACATGGTGTGCATGTGGATCTATCCAAGATCTAATTCATTCATGACTAGCCAATCCCAATGACTCTAACTAAGCTCCATAATTTCTTGGGCCTTACCAACTTCTATCACAGGTTCATGTTGGGGTTTTCTTATGTTGCTTGGCTCCTCAACCAAATCACCAAAGGTGGATCTAGGGATAAGTTTGTTTGGGTGAAGTCACAATAAAAAAAATTTAAGGATTTGAAATATTACTTATATTCAACGCCTTTACTCACCTTTCCATATTTGCAACAACCCTTTGATATTGAGACAAATTCTTCATATTATGTGGTTGGCATAGTCCTCACTTAGCATGACCATCTAGTGGCCTACCACAATGACACACTCTCATATGTCATCCTCAAGTACACCACCTATGATAAAGATATGTACTCCATTGTACAAACCTGCTACCAATGGAAGCATTACATTCTCTGGAAGGAGACCATCATTCAAACTGATCACAAGCCTCTACAGTTCAAACAAATGTAAGGAAAGTTACAAAATGACTGCCACCAAAATTAGTCCACCTACTTGCAAAAGTTCCACATAAACATTAAATAGAAGAAGGGTAGCACCAACCGAGTCATTGACTTCCTCATTCGACCTCCAATTGCAGCACTAACAAAAGTGCTAAACTCTTGTGGCCATGAGAGCTCTAGGTGGTCCCAACTATATCATAGTGATTTTTACTTCGATGCCACATATCAAACATTGGGCACAGGATCATCAATTGCAGATTTTCATCTTTAGGATGGATTGCTATGCAATTTTTTCCATCTATGTGTTTCTTCAAGCAAGCATATGAAGTTTATTTGGGAAGCTCATTACAGTTCAGTGACATGACACATTGGTGTGGAAAAGACTATGGCTGTACTACAAAAATACTTTTATTAGCTGAGACTTTGACAAGATGTCAATAAGTATATCATATTATGCACTTCTTGTGCCATTTCCGAACTCGCCATTAAAAGGCAGGGGTTGTACACTCATCTACCTACGCTTGATAGGCCCTAAGAGTCCATCTCCATGGACTGTATGTCCAGTCTACTTTCTACCAAACATGGTAATGACTATGTATTTGTCATACTATCTAGGGTATGGCTAAATTACCTATTACTTGTTGAAACACTCCTTATTATATACTCAAATAAGTTGAATACTTAGACTACCATATGGGGAGCTTTAGTATTATCATTATTTATGATCTTAACTTGCAAGTTAAGAGCACAACATATTTTTACATTTTCCTTATAAGTTTAATAGCCAATAAACAAAAGGATAATGTGCATTGCTAAACCCCCTTTGTGAAGTTCAAAATTAATAGTGTTCACCAAATCTATGAAAGTAACATTTAATACAATATTTAAGTTTAAAATTATTATAAGCTTCAACAACCTTAAGCTCTCAAGTATTTGACTCAACTTTGTACAAAATTGCAAGTTCAAAGTCTTCAAAGTTTGGAGTTACCCTATGCTTTCTGGCAATTATCTAACTTAGTTGTCCATAACATTCTTCTAATGCTATGTTCATACTTCTATAACCCAAATAGAAAAGGAGGGAAACCATTCAATTGTTTGTGTCTTGAATATTCTAAATGAAATTGTCTAGATATATTGATTACAATGAGAAATCATACATAGAGTAAATAGGGGGTTTGGTGATTCAATGATCATATCTCAAGGGATTCACCTTGTTGACCAATATCTTATCATGTTCATTTATAAAGAGGGTTTTAAAATTGTGAAAAATTAAGTTAATATATTATAGGTATGGGTTGGGGGAATGCAGGGTACAAGGGGGTTTATAGGTATTGGGAGTTATAAAAAGGGGTATCTAATAAAATTTAGGGATATCTCATAAAAATAGGGAGTTTTTCTATGGGAAAGATGTATTGGGAGGTGGGTTTAACAAAAGGATTTTGGGAGTATTTATCAATATTTAGTGAAATTAGGGGTATTCTTTAGTATCCCATGAATGTACGTGCTATGTCATAGATTCACTAAATGAAGGTCCCGTGGGTCATTGATGACTCCATGTTTTGCCTACTTTTTGCCTATTATAAGTCTCTTTTTGTACATAATGATCATGCATTTCATATCTCCATTTCCTTTCTTGAGCTTATTATCAGGTTATTTTCATCAAATAGATATGGGATACAAATAAGGGAAAAATGTGATCTAGACCTTAATCTGACAACTTGAATGTTCAATAGACAGATCCAGAACTCCATCCGACCCTTATTACGGAACTCAGAGCAGAACATATTTGGCCGTTAGCATACTTGTAGGCATTTTTGGGAAAAGCTAGAACATGAGTTTTTTACCCATTATCATCCTCTTGCTATGGATCCTATTGTATTTTGATTTAGACAATTAAATCTAGCTCCTATATTAGAGCTACGATTTTAAGACTCATTGTCTATTAATAGAACATTTAAACGATTTTTTGGTTTTGAGAGAGAGTCGACACTTTCAGTGGTCATCCTCTCAGACTCTATATATACCTGAAGCCACATAACAAAAAAGTGATGTCTATGATGAGATAATTGTCATACTGTTGAAAGATGTATCACTGTTATATACATATTTCTGGTTTTTTTATGAAATCCAAGTTGATGTGCTAAATTGTGACTGTTCTTTAAGCTGGAGTACGACTACTTGGGGGGCCCACCAATAGTTTGTGCATTCTTATTTTGTTGTACATT
>JASDQU010816129.1:19518-36006 GCA_032191745.1 Picea mariana
AAATTATGCTTGAAAGTATATACATCTTCCTTGCATGTTGATCGCTTAAAGAATTGTGCATATTCCTTAAAAGACTGTTTATAACTCATTTAACTTGTATTGTGAATATTTTAAGTTAATCCTTGCAGGACTGTGTAATCATATCTTTGTGAATACATTTCCAGTTTAAGTGTGACTGTGTAATTTCCGATTGTGACAAGAACATGTGTGCAACATATTGATATTCCTTGAATGACAAAGTTTTCAGTAGATTGTTTAGTTTCCACTTTACATTTTTCTATAGAAGTCAGTGTCGAATTCATTCCATTTGAATTAGCCATCGTATTTAGATGTCATCATGATATAATTCACCATCATAGACACATCCATCGTATTTAGATATCATCGTGATACAATTCACCATTGTAGACACATACATATGATGTTGTTTTTCTTCTTCAACAAGATAGTGTGAACTAGATAATATTGTTTACCTTCTTTAATAAGATTTGAGTGAAAACTAGATGATGTTGCTTATTTTCCTTATTGTAGAAGTAAATATGATTTCTTAGTTTAGATTTAAAATCCATTTTAGAGTAGAATTCAATTAAAGTAATTGATTTTGGAAAAGATAACTTGTTCTCATTGCATATTCATAGATTGTTGTTTATAAGTAGTTCTACATCTCAAATAGATTTTAGTTTTCTTGAAGTCTTTTACATCGTCTTTTGAAAATAGAATTGTAGGTTGACAGCATAGTTCTGATCACTAGGGTAGATTACTCTCCTTTGCTTGTTCAATTCACTTTCCATACCTCATTCCAATACTAGGATTTAGTCATAGAACATGGTGGTAGGAATACACAAACAATTAGCTCCCATTCTATCTTGACTCATACTGTGTTACAACTCAAAGTTTACTTGCCCTGGTCGATAATTTAATCAAGGGAAATTAGGTATATAATTTACCCATCAATCATCTCAACCAGACATTTTTTCCTCATCCTTCTATGGGTGAATTTTGTATGCACTGTGGATAGAATTCCATTCTTGAGATCTTTCCATTGAGAGTTAATGAATCTTTACTACTGCAAATTATTGAGATAATGACCCTCTCGTGGACTTTGGATTATGGATGTCATACGAACCAATGGTTTCCAACCTCTAATTGAATTGTACCCGTGATCCACGAAAATATCTTGATACATAACATTGATCTTCCATTTCCTCATATTCCAATAGTCCTTGGAAGATTATAAACACCATTTGAGGTCGAACATGTATTTTAGGATCTCCCACATCACATATTTTAGGATCTCCTACATCACATTCTCCTGCCATGCATCCATTCACATTTACCCATGCTAGAAGACCTTTTGAAGTATTCATTTTCCATCCAAAAAAAAAATCCCCTGTCTTTGAATATCATAACCACCTTGATTCACTTCGATGTTCCCTTTCCCTACTTCAAGGGTATGCTAGTTACTATGGTTGCCATGTGAAGACCTATTGCATGCCTCTTGGAAAGATGAAGCTTCCCATTGGTTGAGGTTGGAATTTTAATGATTATTTAAAATGGGAAAAAGTTAGATGGTAGGTTTTATGTCTAGAGACATAAGTGTTGTCGAGAAAAAATTCACCTTCACTTGAAACACTAGTCCATCGACATTATAGGATTTGAATTTGGTCTCCATTTGTAGATTTATCTTTAAATTGTCTTTGATAGAACTTTATGATTTGTCTTGTTGAGGTGAGTTCTTTTCCACATGAATCCATTGTGAAATTTGGGGTTTTTCTACATTCTTTTGAAGTTTTTGTCTTTTAATGGATTTTGATCTATGCTTCCTCTCTAGTCCAGTGATTTGCTATGAAATCTACATAATTACGATTTCCATTGTGTATAAAAGTTATGGGTTTGAATCTTTATCAACCCAATATTTTCTATGGTGTGGATTGGTAGTTAAGTGGAAGACTTTGATTCAGAGGGATAATTTTGTGAAAAAAACAAGTGATTTGGTTTGAGGCCGGGTTTTCATTTTAGGTTATGTTATATCATTCTTCTTTTTTTGAAGAGAATAGTGAACTATTGAATTTTTCTTTGTTGATAGAAACACAACTTCAATTTTCCTAGTGCTTGTTCTCATTTCCAAATTTTTTAGGCCTTATTGCACTAATAACGATAAATTTTTTCATGTAGAAAAAAGATATTAGGAAATATGAATATGAACAAGAATACAAAACAACATTATCTAGTGAAGGAGAATGTGGAATCCTGATAATAAATTAGATAACCTTTACCAAGGCTATGCGTAACATTGGGCTATTTTGTTGGAGTTGTGTGCCACATGCATTTCCTTGGTTTTGGGCACCTCAATGCATGTTTCATAGAATTTCATAGGTAAAAAGGACTTAGAATCTGTATACAGGAAAAACTATATTGATTTATTTCAAGCATTTGATAGAAAGTTCTAGGTTTAAAGAATTACATTGCATTTTTTAGTAGCAGTCTTTAAGAGTTCACTCACCATGGAATTAAAGATAAATGATACATTTAATATGCAATTGGGTTAAGGTAAAGGTGTTCAGTCCATTAAGAATATATAAGGGAGGGTTTGGGGGACAAAAAACCACCAGTGATGAAACCTTAGAATACCTATTCATAACAGGGCATAAATAGGTCGTTATATCATTGTTCCTAATGTTGCCTATAATAAGTTCAGTTATAAAGAAATTGGTGAACTTAGTTTGGGTCCATAACAGTGAAATCCATGGATATATTTGGTGTCAAAAGGACTTCCATTTTGTTTAGGGAACTATCGAAGGGGGGGTCCATAATGAGTGACATCACTGTCATGTTATTTAAATCAAATTTAGGCTTATCAAGATTTATGTTGTTACTCCTACAATAGCATCAACTATGAATATGAGTGATAATACATAGTTTTTTTTTTGGTGAAGGAGAATGTGGAAACCTATTAATTCTCTTGAAATGTGTCAGGCTATACGTGCCATGGAAGAGAAGAGAAAAACATTCATCAGAAATCAAGAAAGTTGACACTAGTGCATGGAAGAAAATATGAACAGGTTTTAGCTACGGTGACAATATTGGAACAAGGACGATGTCTACATGAAGAGGTAACAATGAGTGGAGTTTGAGGAGAAATGGAATACTAAAGAAGGCTATCACAATGCTGGTGCATAAATTGCTAGTAGAAAGCAAGACGAATTAGAAAAAAATATTACAACAAAAAAAACAACCATGGAAGTCTCTATGCTCCAGGTTCATTTATATTCTCTAGGTTTGTCAATCTTCTAAATCTCATTTCACATCCCAAATTTCATTAGAAAAAGATTAATTATAGGATTTATTTTTTTAAAGCATCATAAATTGAAGGGAATAAACACTCGGGAGTTACTCTACTAACGTAATCATGGTAGGCCTAAGATAATTGTCCTAATCAAGGCTAGACTATGAAGTGGGATCAAAATCAGGTGGAGATCCACAATAAGGCCCGAGGTTTCTACAAAGGCAATTGTACAATAAGATAACCCCTACATCCACAAAATTTTATTCAATTAAGTTTCATGGCATGGACTAGGATGCCTAGCTAGAGATAATGAATCATTGCCACTGCCATTGCCACATCAAGTTAATGCCACAATTACAACAGTTAAATCACCTCTGGAACTTGGAAGGTTTTAGGTGGTAGTTGTAGCTACATGGTACATGCAATATAGGTGGAGGATGCATGCAACATTATGGAACAAGAAAAATATTTGCAGACATCAATTGCTGTGTCTGAGAGATTTGTTAGAGAATTAAGTGCACACATAATATTAGACCAATGGTTCATTTTGCTTCTCTCTCTCTCTCTCTCTCTCTCTCTCTCTCTATATATATATATATATATATAATTGATTTTCATGGTATGAAAAATACTCAAAAAATATGCCCACCACCAAGGATATTTAGTCCCATCAAGGTTCTATAAATGAATAAGAAAATCGAATCATAAATTTGAAAAATTATTATTATTATTTAATATAAAATACACACATAAATAGTCAATTGGGTTTAGCTTGGGTGGAATTTTTATCCTCCTCGCCGAGGTTCAATTCCTGCAAGTGACATGTTGAGCTCATAACGAGTATATTGTTGTAATGGATTTGAGCCCCATTATTGATCGACATTCTTCTTTAAAGATTCTAACGTTTACCCTGGGTACCATCCTCAAAATGAAGGGAAGTACTCGCGGGTTTTCCCCGAGCAGTGTAACTTGGAAAAAACAAAAATACAAACATAAATAAAAAATATTAACAAAACTTTAGATATGTCTTTAGAGTATCTTGCAAAATCTATGTGAATTGATAAAAAAACACAATTTGAATTAGTTTGAAAATAATACTCCCTACTTTGATAGGGGCCAATAATAATCATAATACCATGAAAAAATAAGTAATTATAACTATTTCAGTGGACAAACATGGTATTAACCCAAAAATATAATATATTTAACTCTATAAAATAAATTAATTATTATAATCCCATTCAAAGATAAGCCATTATAGCCATTTCACTCGGACCAATGGTGATGAGTCAGTCTGTATTTGTGGATAGCAGTCAATGATGATTGTCCTCATTATTGGTTTACAATTGAATTATGATAGATTTTGTCACCTTAAAAAAACCACTTCACTCAAATAAATGTGATGTTAATTAAAAATAATAATAATCTATCACCTTATAACTAAGTGCTAGATTATTAAGCACCAAAGTTTTAAAACACACCTTAAAAAGTTTTGATTTCCAATATTTTATAATATAATATATAATAAATCCTTAGAAGAAGATAAGATAATTTGTGAACCATTGAGTTTAGCCTTCATGGTGGGAAGACATCCTGGGATTGACTTTGTTGACCCATAAAGGAAAGGAAATAACATGAACTCAATGTGACACTTTAAGGGATAGGTCATTATAGCTACTTTAATGGATTGTATGTGATAAAAATAAAAGATGTATGACATAAAATGAATTTATTTTTATATCATGAAAAAATTATTATAATTATTTTATTAAACAATATACTTGGATAGGTCATTATAGCTACTTTAATGGACAAACATTGTATGTGATAAAAATAAAAGATGTATGACATAAAATGAATTTATTTTTATATCATGAAAAAATTATTATAATTATTTTATTAAACAATATACTTGACATTTGTTTAAATATTTATTTTAATTCTAAACTTATTTAATATTAAGAGGAGCTAAAATTTTTAAAGTATAATTTTTAAAATTATTTAAAATGAATCTAAGTTTATTGTAATTTTATTAACTCTGTACAACTTAGAACTCATAACTTATGGAAATATAGATCACAACTTATGTAAATATAGATATGTAAAAATATAATTTTGATTATTGTTAAGATATTTATATTATTTGCATTGTTACAATATTTTTATGCAAATATCATATTTATAATATTTTTATTTATATGTAAATGATATCTCTCTATATAACACTTTTAAGTTCAAATCCAGAGGGGGGTGGGGGGGGTAGGGTATGCATACCTCCGTAGACTTTACCAGTCAAATCACTGGGCGTAGGAGGTCTCATACACGAATTTGGTGTCTGGCTTGGCCGTGACCTTAAAAATAGATTGTTATTATTATTATTATATTAGGTGTACATGTAAAATATCACTTAATTTTTTTATGAAAAACTTTTTTCTATAATTTTATTAATAAAAACAAAATTACGATGTAAAAGATTTTGTATACATTCAAAAACACATTTTTAGCCTTGGGTATAGCTTTTCTCATAATCCATTTCATCACACTCTATATACAATGTTTTTTATTTATTTAAAAAACCATAGCCGAGAGATTTTATATTAAAAAAAAAGATTGTAGTAGAGCTATAGAATAATTACATCAAAGTTTATTCCAAAGTTGTCAAACAATAACAAAATTCCATACTATTTACTAGCTTGTAACCAAGCCTAATTATATCTAGGGAAAAAATTTCCCGGCACTTTTGAGTGGTATATATTTTATGAAATAAACCCGAAACAATAAGAACTTTGTAAAACATAAAAACTAGCAAAATGCATGTCTACTAGTTGCTTCTTCCAATGTTTCATTGCTTGGTCTGGGTCTAGTTTTTCAATTTCCATTTTATCGTTGAGCTGATGCACTGTGTCTTTCTCCTTTGGTCTTCCACAATTTGAATTCATAGATTGGACATGATTTGAGGCCCCTTATTGGTCTCCTTTGTTCATATTGATCACCATGTTCCAAACCATATTACATTCATCCTCTAGGACTGCCATTTGACACTTCTGTTGTACAATTGTGCCCATGATTATTGTAACCAAAGTAACTACCTCTTATTCATTCTGATGAATTTCTGTTGTGGCTGTAAATATTGATGTTCTATTGGCTTGAATGGATTCTTCATGGTTTCTTAACTGTAACAACCCTCTGTTACGCCTAAGAAAATGTGAAGCACAAAGGTATTTTTTTTTTGCGTTAAGAAATTAACATCAACACATGATCACAACAACGCCTAATCAAACATCACAAGTAAAATCAGTACAAGCTAATCATCATGGAAATCACTAACGACCCATTCAATGCATCAACGGAGAATAGTGACACATAAACATAAGTAACGTAGCAGATCAACACATCATAATCATCTTGAAACAATTTACAACATGTACAATGAGATAATGAATATAAAATGACTACCCGCTCGACCTACCCTGCAAGGTTAGGACCTCCAGGACACATAAGCAACGCTCAAGCCTAGGTTCCAATTGATTTTAACCATTTAAGGTCTCAGGGCCGACGACTGATCTGAGGAACAAGTAGGTGTCTACATTCCACTAACAAACAAGTCCAATCATCAACTAGATCCAACCATCAATCCTATTCATCAATTAATCATGGCACAAGGGTAATCAATATCGTTATCAATCATACATCAACAATTAAATATTTGCTGCACGTGAGAGTAAACAATTCTAGAACAATCACATGTCGACTTAAGTAAAGGCGCAAGAGAAAGCTAGTCACTAAATTAGTCATATATCTAATAAATTCATGATGCCAGATTAGTTAACATTTAAATTCAAGGTGCAAAAGAATAATGACGAAACAATCACACACCCACTTAAATTAAGGCGCGCAAGTACATTTTGTTACTAAACTAATCATGCATCACCATTATTGCAAGGTGCGCGGGTAATCAAGCTAAATCATTTTACATCCATTGTTAATCCAATGCGAAAGCAATCCAATAATTTAATCACAACATAATCCATGGCGCAATGTAAATTTATAACTCAATCATTCATCAATTATTAATTATTCATTTCACCAAAGAAAACTATCGATTTATCTGATGGTGAAACCAATCTATCTACTCAACCAATCATACATCAAATTTAAGGGAAGCAATAGTAAATTATACACATATCATTATACATCAACGTTGTTCATAACACATAATTCATAAACATTTATATCGTGGCGCGCAAATGATTTATTTACTTAAGTAATCACCCCTCTACATTATTCAAGGTGCGCAAACAATCTAATTGTTAAATTGATCACACATCAACCTTAATCAAGGCACTCATGTAATCAAATCACATCCACAAAATTCAATACATCTCTTTTAATACATGGCACAAAATAAGTATCAATTCCAAATTCATGCACAAAGTAATCATGTTTTTCAATGAGGCTTACAATTTACATTGTAAAATCTCCAACTTAGGTGCTATTAATCTACAGTATTCGTTCAACAATTTAATTCATACTCAAGTAAATTCAATACATCACCTGCAATGCATGCACGAATAGAATACTTTCATTCATTTATACACTGACCCCAAAATAAATCAAGCATTCAATAGAGCCTTTTATTGACAGGTCATAGATATCTAAAGTGCTCATTAAAATTAACATTGAGATATAAAATGACACTTAACAACGAATATTAAACCTTAAGACTTCTAGACATCATAAGGAAAATGACACATATAAAACTATGCAATCACATTGAAAGAAGATATCTGCCTTTGAATATTACTAACTAAAATCAAATGAAACTAAAGGACACTCCAATGTGCAGGGCATCTTCTAATGCCGAAAAAAAAATGTAGGAATAAGAAAAAGGGAGGGACTTAATAACTCAAAGACCTGAAGGAAAACAGAGAGTTGGTAAATTCCCCAACAACGCAGAGATAATGAGGAAAGTTCTGGGCAAAAAAATAATGAGAAACACGCTGAGATAAAAAAGGTAAAAACTCGTGCCGGTTCCCCCACAAGCTAGCATGTTTTACACAAAAAAATGCAAAGATGAAGATGGTAAAGATGCATGCTGGTTTTCCCCACAAGCTAGCACGTTTTACACATAAAAACACAAAGATAAACATGGTATAACCGCATCTTGTTTTCCCCCACAGTATGAGCATGTTTTTACACCAAAAACACAGAGGTAAGGAGGGTAAAAAATCTTGCTAGTTTACCCCACAGTTTGAGCACGTTTTTACACCAAAAATGGAGAGGTAAGGAGGGTAAAAAATCTTGCTAGTTTCCCCCACAGTTTGAGCATGTTTTTACACAAAAAATGCACAGGTAAGGAGGGTAAAAACTCTTGCTAGTTTCCCCCATAGTATGAGCATGCTTTTACACAAAAAACACAAAGGTAAGGAGGGTAAAAACTCTTGCTAGTTTCCCCCATAGTCTGAGCATGCTTTTACACCAAAAACGCAGAGGTAAGGAGGGTAAAAACTCTTGCTATTTTCCCCCATAGTCTAAGCACGTTTTTACACAAAAAATGCAGAGGTAGGGAGAGTAAAAACTCTTGCTAGTTTCCCCCATAGTATGAGCATGTTTTTACACCAAAAACACAGAGGTAAGGAGGGTAAAAAGTCTTGCTAGTTTCCCCCACATTTTGAGCACGTTTTTACACCAAAACCGCAGAGGTAAGGAGGGTAAAAAATATTGCTAGTTTCCTGATCCAGATGGATATCAATGGCTACCCACCTTTTCTAACTGGCTCAAAACAGTTTTCTGACAATTTTGGCAATTTACTATTTTTAGCAGTTTTAGCTTCCAGGGCCATTTTGAGGGCCTAAATGAAGGTTTTTCGGGATTGAGCTCTTCAATGATAGCCAAAGGAATTATTGAACCCCCAAAATTAATCTCCTCTATGATACCTTTCCAACGAGCTATCACACGCCTAAAATGAAGATCGTATGCAAAAGTTACGACCCCGAGAAGTTGATGTACTAACTTACCCAAACGGGGCCTGTTATCACTTCGGGAAACTCTCCTAGGTTGTATCTCATAGATGCTTGGTAACTTAAATAATCTTTCAATGATTTACTCAATGATGGGTATGAGGTTGGATCAAGATGAATATCTAACTCACTGGATTGTATCACAAGACTGTCTGAGGATATTCAAACAATGAAAGGCCTTCAAGAGCTATTATCAGATAGGTGAATCAAATGGATAAAGAGACTAATCAATTAACCAGAACATACATCTATAAAACAATAGATATGATGGGCTAACATATCAGCAATAAATACTTATGATCCTTTGCTTACTAATCAGATAGTGAGATGATAGTCACCAATGGACTATGTAAACATAGATAAAGAATACAATTCAACTCATAAGCATATAACAGAAAGAGAAAAGAAGATTTGACAATAACAGTGAAAGAAGCTTGCAGGCTAAACATATTATAGAAAGAATATCTATCACAATAACAATATAGTTTAGAACTCAAAATCGAACCCTTCATTCATCAAATGTTCTTGGCTTTATAGCCTTTACAAACAGTTTCCAGATCCTGAAATAAATGGATCTCAAATCTAAATAAAAATCTAAGTAAAATCGAATACAACAACTATAACTTAGATCCTATTTCTAAGGGATTAGATCCCATTTAAAATTGAGTCTTGAAGTGCCACATGAATTATCCTTGAGAAGAAAAAGGACTTCTCGAATCATCTTGATATCTTCTACAGTGTTCAGGAGGATGACAAAACATTTGACATTTTCCTTTGACAACTGGGCAACACTTTTGCTAAAAGTAGAAAATCCTCCTTGACTTCTTTTCTTTTGTATCTGCCTTATAAACTTGAAGGGGAGGATAATCTTTGTTCCATTAAATTCTATCGTTCATTTAGAACTTTCATGAGATGATTTGGTAGAAAAGATATTCAGTTTTTGCACAAACACTGAATTTCTGCCTGTGTCTGTGCTTTCGACAGCTTAAAGGCATGAAACAGAGTGAGATTAGCTGTCGAAAGAGGAGCTTTCAGCAACTAACAATGCCTTTTGGAACTGATCTAAGCTGTCGAAAGTGCAGGCCTTCAAAAAGTCTTAAAAACTGCAAAACTGAAATTTCTTTGGATTGTCTGCTCTTCAGGGCTCTTTATGCAAGTTTATGGCTACTTGGAAATTCTGGATTAACCTTGATTGAATGATGATTCTTGAGTTTTACCCACCACCTGGGCTATGAATCATTATTCTTTTCGGTATTGTTGCAGACAATCAATCTTTCCTGTAGACTCCATTCACAGTCAAAGTGTTTGTTGCATAATGTTGATTGGCATTATGTTTGATCACGATGCCTTTCTACAATTTAGGCTGATGATGATCTTCATATTTCTCAGAATAATTTGGATGTACTCCATGTACTATCTGTAGATACAAGAAAAGAATTTTGGATTGTACATTCAAATATACCCTCCTCTGGAAATCTATGAGTCAGGCATTTTGTAATATTTTTCATAGCTTGAAACATCGTGGGTGCCCCTGATCCTTGGACTAAATTTGACCCTACCTTTTCCTTATCAAATAAGGAAACCATCCCTATGCAGGATTTGTTTGACAGATCTGCTGAGGGACTACAACTATCCAAAAGAGTTGTCAATCCCATTGTGCCAGTAGTCCCACCGTGGTATGCATTTCTAAGTGAAATCATGTCATGATTACCATTGTATAATTGAGCTATCAATGTGGCTAATTCATTTTCTTCTGAGCCTGAATTGACAAAGTAAACAACCTTGAGATTTTCGGGCATTTTGGAAGCTAGTGGCTCTGTAAAATTCCTATTGCATGATGAAGGCATATTGTTGTAGCATGCTGTAGTGTTTCATTTTGAACCCTGATGGCTTTTTCAATATCTGGATGACAATGCCCACCGGAAACTGTCACGATACCTGCAAAAGCATCGAGATCTCGACGTCCATTCTCATAAAAAAGGTATTGCATCTTCCCTTCAACAATGTTCAACGTCTTTTGGTAATAATAAAAGAGAGAGGGGTTGAGGAACTTCTTCCTCCTTTGCAAAACCTCATCGGAGGAGGGGCCTTTGTAAAGACGTGGCGTCTAGTCGAACGTTGGAAGTTTTGGTTCTCTGCATGTTCATTTACAACCTGTAGCTTACAGTTTGATGCTTGACAGCTAACAGCTCGGGCTTTGTGCGTTTCCATGAGTCACCTACATACTCCTACAAGCTCGACGACCTGTAATCTTAACAAAAAAAACTTAACAGAGGTAAATGAAATCTGAGGCTCGACGCAAATCCCCTTTGCTCGTGGTTCTTCATATGCAACTCAATATTCGACAATTATACCGATGAGATATTCTTCATATGCCCTTACACCTAACTGGATTTGGCAATTGGCCTCACCGTGGCTTGATCTATGGCTTTATATGTTGACTTGTTTAAGTTGAATGCATTTGCTATGACTCGTGGGCTCAGCTTAATGTATTGATTTGGCATACAAGTCAAAACTATGAGTTAACCCGAGACTTAGTTTATAATCATAGCTTGACTCGTGGCTTTTGTAACACAAATACTCATATAACTTATCGATGAGGAATAAAATGACATGGTGATCAACGCTTAGCTTGGATGAATTGTATGGCATGTGGCCTTGGTTTGTGTGTCAACTTAGGATAGTGACTAGATGTAATAGATAAGGGATAACAATTTTATTCGTATTGTAGGTCAAGAGGGGAAAATTTAAGGATGCTGGGCAAAAGCAATCATCGAAAAATCCATGAAGAACTAGAATGGATAAGACATTGGCCACAAAAATAACAAGTAGAAATGAGAGGGATATGAACATGATTTCAAAAATACCATTACATGTTTTGTCGCTAACATCTGGCTCCAACTAGGATGGAGACCTCCCTGCGAGGTTTCCAAGAACCTAGTAGTTCCAGTCGCGTTTACCATTGGGCATGGAGTCATCTGGCCTTTACCATTGGGCATGGAGTCATCTTGCCTTTACAAATGATTCCCTGCAAACCTGTAGCATGCCTGTAGCCTGCTCTGCTTATTCAACAACTGAAAACAACTGAAAGAATCTACTTTCTCATAGGAAGATTTATTCTCCTGCCTACTTCTACACTAACCAACAATACTGCCTCTTATCAAGTGAATGCATGCTTCCAATGAAGCCATGTCAAAAAATGATTTACTGGACCTGTTCTTGGTATTAACCCCAAAAATAATGGAATGCATAGCCAATAGAAAAGTGGTTTGAACAGATGATAAAGCTAACTTTCATCTGACAAAAATACTTTAACACATATGCTGCTCATATATTCCAAATAGTTTGCAATCGGGTCATTAAAACCACAAAATAATACCTCTGTATGTTGCTGTTCTTTTCCTTCACAGATCGCAATGCTGAATACAAACTGCTTGACCTCTGCTGGAGAAACATGCATGATCAACTACTGATCTAAACTTTTTTGCTCATCATCTTCCTCTTCATGTCTGCTGCTATTCCCCTTTGTCTGCAAATCTGAAGGCTAAGAACCGTCCTTAGCATTTGCTGTAGATTTGAAACTATCATCTACTAATATGTCAATCTGTTGATTGTATTTCTTTGTCTGCAAATCAGAATACTGAGGGTTGCCCTTAGTATCTGCTATAGATTCAACTCTTTCACGTGCTAATATAAAAATTTGTTTATCATTTTTCAAGTTTTCGAATGGAACAATCTGATCTTCATGACAATTTAAGATAGTAAATGCATTTGGTACAGTGTCAAAAGCATCTATACTATGGCTACCATCGTGAAGATCATCAATGTCTTGATCACAGTGAGAGTTGTCCCCTATAACAATGTACTCTTCATGACTATGTGAATCTTTAGTCAATAAATGAAATTCATGACAACATTCAGGATATAGAAGATCAACTGAAAATATTTCTTTGCAAAACAAATGAAAGGCAGCATGAAAGTCTACCAAAGAGCTGATACTAGAAACAGGAAGTGACCGGTACCAATCATGAGCGATCCCCTCTAAATAAAACCTGAAGAGCTTGATCTGAACATCCTCATGCACAATTTCAAGCCGGTGAATCAACTTCTTCCTCCTTTACAAAACCTCATCGGAGAAGGGGCCTCTGTAAATCTATGGCATGTAGTCGAATGGTGGAAGTTCCAGTTCCCTGCATGTTCATTTACAACCTGTAGCTTACAGTTTGATGCTTGACAGCTAACAGCTCGGGCTTTGTGCGTTTCCATGAGTCACCTACATACTCCTACAAGCTCGACGACCTATAATCTTAACAAAAAAAACTGAATAGAGGTAAATGAAATCTGAGGCTCAACGCAAATCCCCTTTGCTCGTGGTTCTTCATATGCAACTCAATATTCGACAATTATACCGATGAGATATTCTTCATATGCCCTTACACCTAACTGGATTTGGCAACTGGCCTCACCGTGGCTTGATCTATGGCTTTATATGTTGACTTGTTTGAGTTGAATGCATTTGCTATGACTCGTGGGCTCAGCTTAATGTATTGATTTGGCATACAAGTCAAAACTATGAGTTAACCCGAAACTTAGTTTATAATCATAGCTTGACTCGTGGCTTTTGTAACACAAATACTCATATAACTTATCGATGAGGAATAAAATGACATGGTGCTTAGCGCTCAGCTTGGATGAATTGCATGGCATGTGGCCTTGGTTTGTGTGTCAACTTAGGACAGTGACTAGATGTAATAGATAAGGGCTAACAATTTTATTTGTATTGCAGGTCTAGAGGGGAAAATTTAAGGATGCTGAGAAAAGGCAATCTTCGGAAAATCCATGAAGAACTAGAATGGATAAGACATTGGCCACAAAAATAACAAGTAAAAATGAGAGGGATATGAACAAGATTTCAAAAATACCATTACATTTTTTGTCACTGACACGGCCCACATGACTTTTGGCGCTTCATCTCCTAGGGTTAGGTTTTTGGATGTCTAGGGTTTTTGGCATTCTTGTTTATTGGAAAAATGCCTTCAGAGCCTCAATGTAATCTTTTTCTTACGAATGTGCGCAACTGTCACATCTCTTCTCAGAGATAAGCCGCCACTATTCCAACAAGCTTGTTTCCGCTGCATTTTACAGTTTCAACTTATTTTGTTATTGAATAGAAAACCAGTTTTACTGTATCTCTGTTATTTTGTGTTAAGAACCTGTTAATAATCTATATTCATTTCATTCTACTCATAAAATCTGGATCAGTGGTATCAGAGCGGTCTGCTTCTTGTCATCTTAATGCATGTCCCCAATGAGGTCGGAGTACAAAGAGTTGGGTTTCGAGCTTGTTTCTCTTGAGGACAAAAGCTCTCACATGCCCAAGCGACCTCTCATGGCAAGAGAAAAGAAATATGACGGGACAGGAGATCCTTTCAAACTGTTGATTGAGGAATCCCTCACACAACAGAGGAACGAGATGATGGATAGTTTCACGCAAATCCTTCGGTGGCTACCAACAGGTGACACATCTTCTTCGAACGGTGGCGCCGCCCCCTTCAAGGTACAAATAAACTTTGATATTTCTATATTTGAAGGTCAGATAGATGCAGATGTTGTAGACAAGTGGTTGATCTACTAGAAGGGTATTTTTCTGTCCATAACTTTTTGAATAGATAAAATATTACTTTTGCGCTCCTCAAAGCTGTTCCCCATGTCAAAGATTGGTGGAAAACCTTCTGTGAGCAAAAGGAAAAAGAGGAAAACTCATTATTTTTATTCATGACCACCTATGAATCCTTTAGGGATGCTATTAAGGAACAATACTACCTCGTCGAAAGTTACGACGACCCATATACCAAATGGACCACACTGCAGCAAGAAAGAGACCAAGCAGTGCCAGATTTCACAAATATATTCCATACCTTGCACACCAAGCCGGGTATCAAATATTCAGAGTGACATCTGGTGCTCAAGTATCGCGGTGCTCTGCATAGAAACATCCAGACTGAAATGGAATTTCTGGACATCTCATCCTTGGGCGCGACCTACCGATATGCTGTCAAAATCGAGTAGAAGATCAAACAAAAGACACAACAATTTGGGTCTGGGAACCCCTCACAACAAAAGCTAGGAAAGGGAAGCCCCAACCCACAGAACAAAGGACAGAGAAAGGATGGACAGTATCAGGACTACCAGTCCAAGCCGCAAGCAAAGAAGGACACCGGAAAGACAAAGAAAGATACCGGGAAGTGGTGTGACTTCCATAGGATCCCTTGGCATAACATTGCTGACTGCCGCTCAAAATAGTCGCTGGTGGCCAAAGTGAAAGCCTCTGAATCAGATGTGGATTCTGACTCTGAGCCAGAACTAGAAAGGGGAAGATAGATCATTGATGCAGAACCCAGTGCCACCGTTTCTACCACCAAATTCCAGCCTTGTGAACCAGATGAGCCATAAGAAGGAGAGCGCCTCTTCCATTCAAAAATGTGAGTAAAAGGCACCTTGCTGCACTTCATTGTTGATAGCGGTAGCCAGAAGAACCTCATCTCAGCAGAGGTCATCAAGCGGCTGGACCTGCCAACAATGCTGCACCCACAACCATACACCATTGGATGGCTCCGCCAAGGAAGCGATCTACGCGTCAGCCAACAGTGACGACTGTCATATGACATCAAGCCCTTTAAAGACAAGGTATTGTGTGATGTTTCTCCTCTCGAAGTTTGTGATCTTTTGGGCCAACCTTATTTATGGAAACGTCATGCTGTATATGAGTCTAGGCCTCGTAGTGTTATTATTACTTTGAACAAGAAATTGTACAGGATACCCTAGGCATTCCCACCTAGTGCTATTTACCGGGCTTTGAATAAAATCACAGTTAGAAACAGGTACCCGACTCCCCGAATCGATGACCTCCTTGATCAACTCACGGGGGGAAAATACTTCAGTAAGATTAATCTAAAGTCTGGCTACCACCAGGTCCTGATAGAACATATAGATGTATGGAAGACCACCTTCAAGTCAAAGGAAGGCCTTTTTGAATGGTTGGTCATGCCCTTTGGTTTGACAAATGATCCAACCACTTTCATGAGGATGATGGACGATATCCTACGACCATTCACCAATAATTTTGTGGTGGTGTATCTGGATGACATTCTAATTTACAGCAAGACCTGAGCCGAACACTTG
>JASDQU010816130.1:0-14347 GCA_032191745.1 Picea mariana
TGACTCCATTAACCCAAGGCACTAGTCTAAATTTGCAACGTTGAGTTTTCCAAGTCAAGACACTGTTTCAAACTTTCTTTATTTGAAAACCCTAACTAAACCTTAGCGATTTTACTAACCCTAATTGTTGATGACGTCTTTCCCTATTTGAACTCTTTTTTGGTCTAAAACTTGCGGCTAGGTCATCCATTGATAGCCATAGAGGTGTTGAGCAATTTCATTGGCCCAATTAGCAAAACGTTCACCTTTATTGTCTAGCTAACCTAACCTAGATTAGGGCTGACGCCACACCTGTTTTGATCTCTTATTTGGTATAAAACGTTGTGAACTTGCTATCTAGCATTTGGCATTGATGTGTAGATTGCTTTCATTGACTTAATTTGCAAAACGTCGACTTCTTTGCCTCTTAAAACTAACCTAGAACTAAGGCTGACGTCACCTTTGGTAGTATAGTGATGCAACAACAACAACATATATATATGAGCACATCTATTGCATTGTGATAATACAAGAATTTGATTTTATACATTGAATGCCAATATCTCTTTTTGTATTTATTGAGGAAGTAATATTATAAGTCTTAGCTTTAATTGCAATCATTGACTTCGTCAATAATTACATTTATTATTGCTCATATATGTTAAAGATAGTCATTAAATTTGAAGTACTAACCACTGCTGCACGTTTTAGTTTCATTTTCCTTGTCTCGCAAACAGGCGCCCTTTCAGTTGAATACCTTCTTTTTGACTATCCATTTGGCAGTAATCTGTGAAGGGAAATCTTACCTTAACCTTTGAGTCTTAACCCCCTGATCCTTTTCCTTCAAAACCCCAGATTACTAGGGACGTCTCCCTTGGGATTAGCCACCCTAGATAGAAAGAGCCCCCCATCGAGGTTACAGTGGGTGGGGAAGCTCCTGTTACACCAGTTTGACTCCTACCTTCAAGATACTAAACCTATCCTACAAACTGAGCGATAACAGGACAAAATGTAATAAGTGGATTTCACCGCTCCCTAACTCAAGATTCTATGTTTTTTTTCAGCTTTGGAAAGTTATCTTTCACACCTATTCCAAATCCCTACAACTAATCTAATGTAGGTTTGCTACCAAAAAATATAAAAATGTCTGATCAATTTTTATAAGTGCTTTATTTTATGGTTGTTGTTACTCAAGAGGAAAATGGTGTGGACAATATGGTGTTTTGACCGACTCGAAAGTTATGCAAAGAGATGAAGATGCAATCTTTTCATTTCGATAAAAGTTATGCTACGAGAAGGAGAAAACATTTATCATTCCCATATGCCCAATGTCCCAAAATTTTAAAACTCATCAATATCAATATCTTCAAGAAATGAGAAAAATATATTATACACCAATACACGATTTAAACCCCCCCCCTCGGCCATGTGGGGGAAAAAATTTCAGAATTTAAGACGAAAAAATGCCAAGAATCATGCAATTTCGCTACTTCAAATGCAAGGATTCCCCCAATCTAATATAAAGCAAGAAATTAAAACTTTTTGTTTCAAAGATAGCTAAAAGAAATAGAAAATTGACATGAAACAAAGAAACCCAAACAATTTTCTCTTTTAACATGAACTATTCAATAAAAGAAAAAAAAGTTCTTTCACCAAACAATTCTAAAGAAAAAACAATGTTGTGTAATTGAAAGACACTCAAAGCAAGAGACCAAATCTTTCAAAAGCCAACAAAGAAAAAATATGGAAAATATGGTTGAAAGCAAATTCCAATTTTGTCAAGAAGACTATAATCAAACCCAACAAATCACCCCAGAACCATGGCACAGATCTGGGCGAGGAAAAACCATAAAAAATCAAACTTTTCACCATTTTTGTAGGCTGTGGATTAACATAGTGCAGAAATCCCTTATTTCCATAGGCCAGATATGGGTAGGGTGTAGAGTGTCTGCACTGGTCTAAAAAGGTAGAGTGCGGAAATCCTAATTCGCCGCACTGTCTCTCAAAGCAGGGTGCGTAAACCAAACAAAAATGGAAATAATTAAAAATTAAGAAGGTTTTCCAATGAAGTTTAATAGTTATAGAGTCAATATGGATCTCCTAGTGACTCAGAAAATAGAATCCAAGCAATCAAAGAAAGAAAGCAAGACAAACTAGGAAAACAATCTGTTTCCCCAGTGGAGTCGCCAATTTTGTTGTAGGATAAATCGGTAAATGAGGCCATAAACTAATCTCCCTAGATCCACCTAGATCTAGAACAAAACAAGACAGAACACGACGCTTTCCCTAGGCTCTAATCATTGAATTTACTACCAAACAAAGGATGAAAGACATACCTTTAAGTGTCGCTTCCTTATGTCTTTGTTGTTCCTGTTTCGCTCTGGTGCTCTTGTGATACTGATTCTGCAGTGAGACACAAACCAACCAAAGTGAAAGCAAAGAGAATATATTCAATGACAACCTATGCATATGATCAAGGAATTATGCAATAAAATAAAGATAATTCTATGGGAAAGAAGCATGCCACTGTATTATATTAATAATAGGAAGAGAGATTACAACCGGATGCCTTGATGTCGTAAGGTTCCTCCCAACAATTCCTTTCTTCCCACACACTTCTTGCTCCAATGGATTCTAAGACTGTGGATCTGATAGCTACTCACAATCTATCTTGACAAAGCAAAGCCCAAAGCCAACATACTAAGCTMACAATCTCAAGCCAAATTTCTAATCTCAAAGGCTCAAGAACTTTCCAACCCAATCAAGCTAACTTTCTCCATGAGAGTTCCTCTCCTTTTATAAGATGAAGAGGATAAGGTGAGGAGGTTAGGATGATCCCACTAAATCATGAAAGAGGGTAAKATMCAAACCATTCAGAAGCCACCTCACCATAGAATCTTATCCTTATAGAATCATTGAGAAAATGCTMATTTTTTTCCCACGTACRGAGGCCATTGCACCCTAGCTATAGTGMAACCTGCGGAAACTCCACACCCTAGMTATAGAGCAAGGTTMAAAAATCAGGCATTTCCGCACCTTGCATATATAGTAGCCTGAGGAAATCCTCCAAAATAGGGATTTTACAGAGGAAAATACAACTTCTTCTCTCAGGAAAAGTTCTTCTCCCTTCTTTCTTCAGRAATTYAGGCCACTAACCCCTCTAAAGGAAACAKATAGGTTTACATCATTAACGGTCATAGTGGTGACGAAAATAATGTGTAACAGTTGATGGAAGAAGATTCCATTAAACAAAGGAAAAGTGCAAGGATGCCCACGATATTTGAGGGATAAGTTGAAGAAGCCCTAAGGTTGGACATTGAAGTATAAATGGATGGATTGAAAACACTATAGCATGAGGCTACACATGATGATATATCTAATGAACTAGTCAACAAGAATTTTTATGCAAAAATCACAACCCAACAATAAAAATGTTGATATATTCTACTTATTTGGTGAGGAAGAAGAAGAACCAGTGGACGCGGTAACCCCAAAAGGTGTTGGACCCATCATAGTACCTACACCACCCCTTATGAATTCTAATCACAATGAGTTAATTCTAAATCTCGTTAATCCATATCTTAGTATACAACATTGTAGCTAACGTAAAGAAAGAAATATAGAAAGTAGTAGAAAAGTCTGCCAAGCAACACTGATTTTTAGGTGAAGCAATATGGAGTGATAAGAATATTGTGACTACTCAAACAAAATCAGTTGAGTTTCAAACAAAATTGAAAAGTTGTTCTCTGTAGTTGTATATGAAATATGTAAAGAGCATTGGACAAGGCATCAATAGGATGATGAACAAATTCAAACAAGCATTCGTCATAGAGTTCCAGAAACCAAAGAAAGAATAGAAAAGTTGTGTATAGTTGAAATACAACAAGAAAATTGTAGGGGAGAGCACATGGGAGTGTGACCAAATATCAAAATAGTCTATGAGAAGGTTAAACTACTAGATCCATGACACTCAACATAAGGAATGTTTCGTTGGAGGGATCCTACCTCTAACAAGTCTTCCCTTCATGCAGTAAGTATGGACTTTGCAAAAAGAATCTCTAGAGTAGAAAATGAGGATTGAATCGATGGTGAGATATCCTCTCACCTATTTTAGTCATTTTGTAGTCATTTTTGCTTCCATCACAACTCCAAAGATGACGTAAGTTCAAATCCAATTGCAACTCTCATGAAACAAATACGAGAATTGACCGAGGATAAGATAGGTCATGACTAAGTGTGGTGTACCATATGTAAGACATAATAACACAAAGCAAATGAGTGAGCTATGCTAAGAGGAGGAGCTTGACCAACCCTTTATAGGGCCCCTTTCTAGAAATAATATTGAATGAATATTTTGAAATATATAGGACATATGGTCATTCCTTGTAGTTGTACCCCATCCTATAGAATTATTAATTATCCCCAATGACCTTGTTTTATGATTTTTGATGAGAAAATACACATAACAATGAAAAAAATAGGGTTATATAGGACCTCATAGATAGGTTTGAAAAAAACTCATTTAGAGTTGAGGCGAGGGCCAATAATGATTCAAATGGTGGCCATGGTCAAGGTGGAGGAGGTTTCAAAGGAGATGAAATTGGAGGTAGAACTAGAATTTTTATAAGTGTGATGATGATCCAGATTATTTTTGGCACAAAATGAGAGCGGAGATATAACATAGAAATATTCAGAGATATTGCAAGAGAGAAAATAATATAACCGAGATATAGAAGAAATAACAAGATTCACAGATATACAGTAATACACGATTTCTATTAATGAAATAAATGTACAGAGACTGTAAAATACAGAGTGAAAGACTCACTAGAATGGTGGTAGCTTATCTCTGAGAAGAGATGTGACAGCTACTCGCATCCGTGAGAAGATGATCCTTACAATGAGGCTCTAAGGGCATTTTTAACATAAGGAAAATCCAAAACCCTAACCCCGGAAGATGAAAAGTCAAAAGGTTTGCGGGCCCTGATGGGGGTAGTTGATACGTCAACTTCCCAGGGGCGTAACTTTGGCATACGATCTCCGTTTGAGGTGCACGATAGCTCGTTGGAAAGATCTATCTGAGAAATACAAATTTTGGGTGAGAAACATTGTTCTACGATCCATTTTTCTCCCCGTTTTCTCAAAAATCATCGTTTAGGGCCTCAAAATGGCCCCGGAAGTTAAAAACTGCTAAAAATAGTAAATTACCAAAATTGCCAGAAAACTGTTTTGAGCCAATTGGAAAAGGTGGGTGGCCACCGATATCCACCTGGATCAATCCTCCCTCCCTTAGGAAGCAATGGTCTCCATTGCGTTGAATTCCTGGGGGAGAGGGAAAAGCATTTGTTGAATTTGCATCTTGGTGAGCTGCTTGCCTTGCTAGAGATGTCGCGCTACTTAGTTTGTGGAAGTCTGTCACGAACCTGTTGAGCCTGAGGATGTTCAAAAAATTGAGCTACATGAGAGGACAGTGTGCATAAGGAATCTTTGCGCTTTGCTGCAACCTTGTCGACCTGCTTCTGTTGGATAGAAGGTGCTTGGGGGGAGGCTGTAGCGGTTGTAGTGTCCTTGTGTTCCCCTTTTGAATAGATTGTGAAGAAGCTGATTTTTTTAGTATGAGATACTACCTCATGGCAGTGTTTAGGTGGGGCAGTAGTTGGAACTACCTCTGGTATTCTGTAAAGATGACCCCCCAAAGTAACAATGACACTACGAGGTCAAGACTCATAAACAACATGGTGTCTCCACATATATGGTTGGCCCAAGAGAACATCACATACATCCAATGGGGCAACATCACATAATACCTCATCCTTGAAGGGTTGGATGCCATATGATAATTGACACTGCTGGTTGACACAAAGATTTCGTCCTTGGCGAAGCCACCCGATGTTGTATGGTTGTGGGTGTGGTGTTGTCGATAATCCCAACTGTTTGACGATCTCTGCTGAGATGAGATTCTTCTGGCTTCCGCTATCAACAATAAAATGCAGTGGGGTCCCTTTCACCCACATATGTGAATGAAAAAGGCGCTCCCCCTCTTCTAGATTTGTTGGTTCTTCTGGTTGAATTGCTGCGGTCGCGACAATAGCAGTGGGGTCTACGTCGATGATCTGTCTTTTACCAGTATTTTCATAATCATATTCTAAATCAAGGTTTGGCTCCTTGTCTTTGATCTTAACCGCCAATGACTATTTTGAGAGACATTCATCAGTGTTGTGCCAGGGGATTTTGTGGAAATCGCACCATTTTCTGGTGTCCTTCTTTATCTTCCTGTGACCCTTCTTTTCCTGTGGCTTGGACTAGTTTTCATGAGATTGTTTGTTAGGGCTGTCTTTGACATACTTTGGTTGTTGTGGATTTGCAGGACCGGACTCCCGTTTTTTCTTGTGCTTAAATTTCTGCTCGATTTTAACAGCATATCGATAGGCAGCACCGAGTGATGAGATGTCCAAAAAATCCATTTCAGTTTGGATGTATTTGTGTAGAGCCCCACGGTATTTCAAAACCAAATGTCGTTCAGAGTCTCTGATACCCAGCTTGGTGCACAAGGTATGGAAGGTATTGGTGAACTCTGGAGCTTCTTGGCCCCTCTCTTGCCATAGTGTGGTCCATCTCATGTACTGGTCCTCATAGTTTTTAACAGGGTAATATTTTTCCTTTACCGCATCCACAAACAAATCCCAAGTGGGCTCGGCCCCATCTATTCCAGACTCCTCTGTGGAACTGTGCTCCCAGTAAGTTTCCCACCAATGTTTGACATGGGGGAGAGCTTTAAGGAGTGCGAAGGTGATCCTTTCCCTATCAAAAAAATTATGAACAAAGAAATAACCTTCTAAAATATTTAACCATTTGTCTAGGGCATCCGCATCTATCTGACCTTCAAATACGGAAATATCAAAATTGACCTGTACCTTAAAAGGTGAGGTGCCTCCAAAGTGGTCACTTGATGAATATGTGCTTGATGCTATCGGAAGACGTTGAAGGATGTGGGAAAAATTCTCCATCATTGCGTTCCTTTGTCGCGTGAGAGATTGCTCAAGCAATAGACTGATAGGATCGTCTGCTCCGTCGTTTTTATTTTCTTCCACCATTAAGGGTTTCTTGGGTGTGTGAGAGCGATTTTCCTCAAGAGAGACAAGATCGAGACCCAACTTTCTATACTCGGACCTCGTTGGGGACATGCAATGAAAAACGATCAAGAACAGCCTACTCTGATACCACTGATCCGAATTATTTTCAGCACGAAATGAGAGCGGAGATATAACACAGAAATATTCAAAGATATTGCAAGAGAGACAACAATATAACTGAGATATAGCATAAATAACAAGAGTCATAGATATATAGTAATACACGATTTCTATTAATGAAATAATTGTACAGAGACTGTAAAATACAAAGTGAAAGACTCGCTAGAATGGTGGTAGCTTATCTCTGAGAAGAGATGTGATGGCTAATCGCATCCATGAGAATATGATCCTTACAATGAGGCTCTAAGGGACTTTTTAACATAAGGAAAATCCAAAACCCTAACCCTGAAAGATGAAAATCCAAAAGGATTGCAGGCCCCGATGGGGGTAGTTGATACGTCAACTTCCCAGGGGCGTAACTTTGGCATGCGATCTCCGTTTGGGGTGCACGATAGCTCATTGGAAAGATATATCCAAGAAATACAACTTTTGGGTGAGCAACATTGTTCTACGATCCATTTTTCTCCCCGTTTTCTCAAAAACCATCGTTTAGGGCCTCAAAATGGTCCTGGAAGTTAAAAACTGCTAAAAATAGTAAATTTCCAAAATTGCCAAAAAACTGTTTTGAGCCAGTTGGAAAAGGTGGGTGGCCATCGATATCCACCTAGATCAGATGAGATATGACACCTCTCAAGAAACTATCCTTTAGTAAGAAGACCTAGATATGGATAATGTACAACCATAGGCCATGCTACAGAGGATTACCCCAGACTCCTAGAAAAATGGGAGGCTAGAGCTAGATAAAGGAACACTAACCTCATTATCTTCAAATTATGAAACAATAAAGTCACAAATATTAATGTAGTGACCAGAGGGGATGCTTGCACCATTTGTGACCAAGGTTCAAAACCACCATTTTAGATTCATAAAGCAACATCGAATAACATGGGCTTCGATGCAACAAAACAAAAATAGTTTTATAGGGAAGGCATATACATATTACAAGAATATGCAATTGTTTTTAAAGGAACAATTGATACCACAAAAATTTAGAGTGACCAACCATTCTTTAGAGAAGAGAGTTGCATTAAAAGTTCAACCAAGACCCAAGAAACAAAGGAGTCATGGAATGACTTTCTCATAAAATTTCTTAAGGTGTTAGATGACGAAAAATTATTTTTATAAGTTGTGATATGTCATCATTAAGTCCATGGGAAGAGAGTAGATAGAACCAAAAAACATCACCCCCTTACTAGAGAGGTATTCAAACAAGTTGGGAAAGAAAAAGAGAATCGGAATGGGTAAATAATTTATACTAAATATCAAAATTGTAGGATACGAAGTAAGGGATATGATTCTAGATTTGGCCCTCTAATGTAAAAATATTACCAAAAAAATGCTTGGAAATTATGTAGAKCCATAGGTTAGTTTTCTCCCCCATTTATTTGTGCCTTTAAAAGTAGTATAGAATCTACAATGTTAGTAGATTAGGGAATGTTGAAGTAAACCTTGTAGAAGTCAAAACAATTGTAGATTTTGAATTCATAGAAAGTATGAATGAAAAGGACCCATATTTTAATGTACCTAGGTAGATACCCAAGGGGATATGAATGTAATGTGGCCAAAATCAAGGAATAGACCCACTTGATAGTTGATGGATAATAAATAGGCCCACCAGATATTCAGAGAAAATAATATAATAATAAGGGACAATTGTCATAAACCCTTAGAAATATTCATGAGAAAGTATAAACACACATGGGTATCATTGTATTGAGATATGGTGCATGCATTGTTTTGTAGCAAGAATGGATTGTGGAGTGATTCCTTTCATAATGAGTAATCAATGGTGTTACCCTACCTTAAGAGTTCTTATCTATATTATTGTGTTGTTTATGGTGTGAATGCATTGGGAATTTCTAAAGTTGAGGTTTTATTCTCAAAATTAAGGATTTATATCTATATTATATCTATCAAGGTTTTCTTTAAGTGGCATCAGAGCTCTTTCTTGGACCCAAAGTGGAAGATTTTTTTTCTTTTTGCACTTTTTCACAAGAAAAAGAGGGTGGCAACAATCAGTTGAATTTTGAAACTTTTTATGTAAAATCTAAAGAAAAAAGTTGTAGATCTTAATTCCTATCGAAAAATACCCTAATTTCAAAAAACAAATCATCCAAATCAGAGTTCGAGAAGGGGAGTTATCACTAACTTAAAATAAAACTATTTTAGGGTTTTTCTAGTGATGACCACGTAGATTGTAGATCAGATATATTTTGATAGAATTTCCAAATTTCATTCAAACCAATGCCACTAGATGAAGATTGGTTATGGTATTTCATAATTCTATACATAATATCCAATCAAAAAAGTATCATAGAAGTTGTGATTATTTTAAATTATCCCCTCAAACCCTCATTGCAAAAAGGAACTCCATTAAAAAGTAAGTTATTTATTCTAAACCCTAGTTCTATTTTTGGGTTATAGCAAGCAAGGTCAATTTTACAAGAAAAATGGATGGCCCTAGTATTGACAAATACATAAAAGAAAGGAAGTTTCTATGGGGAGGGAAATGGAGAAATTGAGTATACTATAATTTAAGAGAATACTATGCCAAATGGTGGAATTTGCTTAACCATTACAAGATGAGGGAACTTTCAAATGAAACATGTGAACAAGTACTTTTAAACATGTGGTCTCATGTGGTGAAGAATGATAAAGAAAGATTTAAGGGTCTATTTTCATGCACAAACTTCCTTTACAAGTTCATGGATATATTCAACAAGAAAATGTTATCATTTCTATAAACCCTAGTAGCAAGCATAATTTCATCAAGGCTAACTTGGATAAAAGATTGCAAGTTCATGCAAAGCATATTCAAGGCACAGGAGTTGAGGGTGAGAATGTTCAAATTTTTAAATATTTAAATATTACTATGGATAAATATACATTGTATTCATATTTTCATGCTACAGATATGCATGATGTGGATATCATTTTGGGATATCCTTGGATGGACTTGGTACAATTAATATTAATGTGAAAAAGAAGTTTTTGAAGATTTGGTATAAGAAAAAGAAAATTACATTGTATGATATTTCTCTTACTAGATAAGAAGGGCCCAAGGGAGCACCTGAAGAAGTTTGTGCAAAGAAAATAATTGCAGTACCTACTAACACATCAAATGAAGAGTCTAAGGTTGAATCAAAAGAAGAGCCTACATAATAACATGAAGAAAATTCTTGGGAAGGGCATAAAAAGAAAGAAGAAGATACAAATCTAAATGAATCAAAGGAACCACATGTTTAAGAGTCAAAGAAAGAAGAACTAATAGCTAAGGTTGTTGTATATCACCTCCCACACCACCCAACGAAACAATAGTCATCAAGGAAAGGTCATGAGTGCCAAAAAACCTACTATGGATCAACATGAAACCATAAAGGCACCCATTATGGAAGCACATGGAGAACTTAAAGAAATGCATGAAGATATCAAAGTAGCAAAATGAATACATGGAACCAAAGGAGCAACTAGAATCAAAATTGAGGTGACAAGGAACCAATTGGACCCAATGTCCACATTTCACTAGGATGGATAGATGTGTGCGCTTGGTAATAGTTGGCTACATTGCTTGGTAGATAATTTATCTTGTAACGTACCTAACCACCCATTTTCTTGCTAGGATGGTGGGGCACCGGAAATTTCCCCTCAATTTCCCACAATTCAACATAATTACCAATAAATACACAAAACTCTATTACCATTAAGTCCATGTGTTGTTAGCTAATGAAATATGCATTCTAAATGACAATAAATCTCATGCAATTCACAAGTAAATAATACATAATTATAATAACATGTAATTTATTCGCATTCACAACATCTTTAACAGTAAATTACACAAAAATAACACAACTAATAACATAGAAAACATAACACTTATCTTATGAGAAATAATATCATAGACTAGATACATATGAGGGACGTTTCTCCCAACCATAGGCTCTATTTTTTCAATTCTCTCAACAACAATCCACCCCTGAGCTAGGGATATGAGTCCACAAGAAAAAATGACTCCTATGATTGACTAATCTCCCTCACACATACCAATATCCAACAGTTAAAAACATACAGACTCTTGCATCCTTTTCCACCACCCATATCTCTTCCCCATCCTGCACCACCCTAAGGATGGAATACCCTTATCTTCCCTATAGTCCCTCAGAAAAATCCTCACCTCTAGGCCTCCAATATAGACTGTCCAAGAATCTCAATGTTGGGGCTCGAAAAAATCTAGTTATTTGTGGAGTCTCGATCACAACAATCCCATCCTCATTCGTACAGGAAATTAAATATCGAAATTACATAATAGGCATCCCATATTCTATCACAAACATTACAATCTAAATTCCAAAAAGTATCTCCCCTCAATCCTTCCATTTGCAATTAAAATGGTGCTAATTTAGTGCAGGATAATGGTGAAATCATGCATGGCAAGAGAGTGAACCACGTCAAAAAATGAGCAGGAAGAATCATGGTCAAATTCCTCAAACCTAGGGAATTAGTATGCATGTTTTGAACTTACCACTTGGAAACCATGGAACTCCACGTAACTCCTTAGCATGCATTCCCATATTGATTTTTCCTTTAGCATACTTTAATGTAAGTGGACTTTGGTTTACAATAAAATAATATATTTCAGACTTTAGTCCCTATGGGGCCCCTTAATCCCCTCTCACATTTAAATCACAATAAAATAATATATCTTTAGACTTTGGTCTACCACTATAATATTATAGTCGACTACAAAGATAGGTCAACTAGGCAGTCAAGTTGGTAGACCGTCAAATTGAGTTGACCAATGGAATAAGGAAATTCTCTCTTGTGGAATCATATCCCCTCAATGTTATCATCCCTCTCTTATCACAATAAACAATGTGTTTTTATTAATAAATTTGATATACAATATACATAGATCATCCCTTGGCCATACTATATGGCTCACCAACCTATATAACATATATGTACAATTACATTACAATTCCTAAGGATTAAAACTGGGGTGTTACTTTCTCCTCCCCCTTATTTTTGCATTGTCCTGATCATTGCACATCACCATACGGGTGTCTATATATACAATTTTTACATCAAAATATTAGAATACTCATGGGTATGCCTCTCACATGGAATATTCTAGCTCCCATGTCACATCTTCAAGGTTGTAACAAGTCCACTGGACCTTTACCTACCCTATGTATTTTTCGATAACACCTTGAATTTTTGGTTTGGGATGCGCATTGGCTCCATTTGAAATTCCCCTTTTGGGATCCACCTAAATCAAATTCCTATCAATGACATGGTTAACATGGTTAGGGTCATGCACATACGTTTTGAATAAAGATACATGAAATACATTATGCACATTCATGGAAGCATGCAATGAAATCATGTATGCAATTGGCCTTATCATGTCCAATATCTCAAATGGCCCACAAAATCTAGCTGCCAACTTAGTACAATTGTCCATCTTAAGTGAGCTCTTCTTGGGATTCACTTTCAAGAACACATGTTCTCCCACTATGAATTATCTATCGATTATGAATTTTTTTGCATAACTTTTATGCATGTATTGTGTCTCTTTCAAGTTTTTCTTTATTTTCACTATCTACTCTTCCATCTCCTTGAGCATCTCTAGCCCAAACACTACTATGTCTATTGGATTGTCCTAGCTCATTGGAGTATTACACTCTCTTCCATATAAAGCTTCAAACAGGCTCATATTTAATGAAGCCCGATACCCATTGTTGTATGAAAAATCCACCAAATGCAGATATTCTTCCCCCTTGGATGGCTTATCTATAACATACATCCTCAACATATCTTCAATCACTGAATTGAATCTCTCTATCTTCCCATCCTTTGAACAAACCCTTCCAATAGTTGAAGTTTATATTTATGCCAAATCTTTTGAAAAAAACCTTCCAATAGTTTGAGGTAAACTTGGAATCTCAATCTGACACAGTTTTCTTAGGCACTCTGTTATCACCATAACAATTATACTTGAAATACGAGTTTCAGATGTAGCGGGTGACTAAAGTGATGTAGAGACATGGCACAATTTAGAGGTCCAGGTCATATGTGGTGGCATGTGGACAAATATAGTGGGAGCGCAAAGGAGAGGATCCGACAGACCGTGGATCTTGAAGCAACCCAGATCAACGGTCGAGACCCATATTGGGCGGTGAAGCATGGAATTTAATTATGCGAAGGCGGGTAGGGGAAAACTACTGTGGTTTTATTCATGGATGCGTGGCGCTCTCAGAGGTACATCGAGAAAAAAAGCGGTTTGCCTGAAACCATTTTCCCAAAAGCCTCGATGTCACGTGGTTTAATATGTCAAATTAAAAATTTATGTGGGGGAAGGTGAAGACTAGTCAAATCACCTCGCGTCACCTGTTTAGGTACTTCCCATCTGAAAATGTCAGGTGAACGTTGTTGGATAATTAACTCAAAGGCTCATTATTCAAAATAGATTGGTAAAGCGTGGAAAACCAACGTACCTGCAAGTAATCCTATCAGTAATTCATGATTAGAACTTGAGGACTACTGATATTCAAATATGGGTGGCGTTATTCTACTCCGGACAATCATCGTCTCATTCATAAGCGAAGTCACCTCAAACTGGATCGATTTCCTGATTTCTGTAGAGTTAAGGAAAACAAAAATCGTGGTCTCTGCAAACTTGGAATACATGGACAAAGCCAATCAAACAGTATCCAGTAAAGCAAGGTTTTCAACTAACATGGCGAGCTTATCAATGAGTAAGAAAGAAAGGATGATTGAGCAGATATTAGCAATTGAATTCCATACTGACCCTATGACAGAACCAGAATCAGGGGTTAGATTAAATCATGTTATGAGGGACCTAATCATCAACGGACACGCGGACAAACTCTACAAGCGAGAAGTGAAGAAGAAGTGGAGCAAATGACAGAAGACAGAAATCAAAGCTGAGGTGGTCGCGAGCGTTGGGGAAAATCAACTAGCTTGGTTGAGCACTCTAAAGGAGGAAATCGCCAAGCTAGAATGAATTCTCAGGTAGAATTGAGTATGTTCCAGAAAATTTTGGACATATGGCGTTCGAAGGAAAAAGCCCCAGATATATCAGACCTGTTCGA
>JASDQU010816131.1:1835-15232 GCA_032191745.1 Picea mariana
TTCTGCAAGTCCATTCAAGATAGCATTCATTCCCTTAGCATTAAAGCTAAATTCTAACTTATCATCCTTGGAAGCTAGCACAACAAGCTTTATGTATCCAGTCTCTACTACATCCCAGACATCAGCTCCTAGGGCCATTAGGTATGTTCTCATTCTGACCTTCCAGAAGGAAAAATTCATTCCATCAAATAGAAGAGGCCTAGTGACTGAAGTCCCTTCATGGATTGTCATGTTTAAGCTCTAGGATCTACCCTTAGATAAAAGGGGGCCGGCGCTGATACCAATTGTTGGACAACTGAGAGGAGGGGTGAATCAGTTGTTACCGTGCTTAAACAATTATGCTTCTTTTAAGATCTTTGCAAAAACACTGAATGATGATCACAATAATGCAGGGAAATAAACAATGGCACATTCAGCATCAGTCACATATATGAGAAACACAGAGACAGATATTTCCTCAGGAAACCCATGCAGGGTAAAAGCCTCTTTTTCTTTATATGATAAGTAATAGTTACATTCTTTACATTATCATACATATGAGCACCAACTCATAATGAGGCTACAACCTCAGTTTTGCAAGCTGCTACTTGTTGAGAGCACCAACTTTCTGTTTTCTCTAGCACCCACTAGAAGGAAGCACCAACTCCCTGGATTCTCTAGCACCAACTAGAAGGAAGCACCAACTCCTTGGTTTCTCTATCACCAACTATATGGAAGTACCAACTTCCAATCATACAGGCACCAACCTTTATAATAGAGAACAAGATTTCTCCCTAGCACCACCCTGCCACCCTGGTTTCTCTGGCTACAACCAGATGGAAGCTACAACTCCCTGTGTTCAAGCACCCACTTGAACCTATGAGGACAACAGTCCTCCTTAGCACCTCCCTTCCACCCTGAAATATAAATCTTTTCTACTGAAACTTATGACAGTGATATAATGTTCAACAGTGGCTTACCAGACTCATCATTGTTCTGCTACATTTCATTGCTCTGTCTGCCTCACTGCCTTCTCGCACACATGACTTGTGCTATCTGTTCTTCTACTTTTTATGCTCTGTGCACCATCTCCATTCAATGCACAGTTCCTCTTCTGTTCAATTCAGCTGATGCACTCTCCTCCTTCTTCCTGCATGAATCACCTTCAACAACAACAACCACAACAACTCCAATAGCAACAACAACCACATCTCTTCTCTGTACCGTGTACTTATAGCTTCTATGCTACTTGTGTATGCAATGCACAAAATACCTCTGCATACTCACACCGTGCCGATTTCCTCCACAACTCGAGTGCTCTGTCTGATCATGATCGTGACTCTTCAACTTCTCTGGCCGTTTTTCCACTCGTTCAACATCACTGTATGTTATGCTAAGATTCCTCAGCCTCTCTGGTAGTTGAAACTCTTCGTCTTCTTTGTGACAGTCGAGCTCACCTTATTTGTTCCAGTTACAAGCTTCAATGTTCATCCAGATGTCAATCACCTCCACGAGCATCTTCATCCCTCTTGAAGATTCCCAGAGACTCTTCATCTCCTCTATCAATCACCCTGAAGTGTCTTCGCGTCCTCTGGCAGACACCATCAGTGGTTCGGGCAGTTACACTGTGACGTGCAACAGTAGCCCTCCGATATCCTTTAGTTCCATCTGCACCATTGGATTACCTGTGATTTATGCGTTTTGCACTTTCACAATTTGGAGATTCTGCGATGAGGCATCTTGACTCTTCATGTTGCGAGATCTGAAAAGGGAGCTTGACTACTCTAGCTCCCTCCTCTATATGACCATGGCCATGACCAAGTGCTTATGAAAAAGGTGATTTTCGCGAATTCACATTTTGTGAGTCTGGAGATGAGGCATATCGACTCTCCAAGTCGCGATCCATGAAACCCCAAAATGGAGATTTTCTAAACTGACTCCTTCCCTTCTCGTGACCACTAGCGGTGACCATAGGCTGTGCCAAAAACGCGCTTTATATTTTGCAAGTTTATAAACTTCATTGAGTCTGATCAACATTTGAAATCTCCATAGATCCGATGGTCTAGATCTTATCACGATCTCGCATCTCACGATTTTCCACACCAGGCTCCGTTAACTCCAATTCAGCGACTTTTCCTATGATTCGACATTCCATATCTGATCTTAATTCAATGGCTCAGATCATATCTTGATTTTGTATCTCGCGAGTTCAGTGCTTATGTTTCTTGCCTCTCCAAGTCACGATAGGCGAAGCTCTGAGATGGAGCTGGATCAACAGTTCAGATCACACCTTAATCTGATGGTTGTGATTAAATCATGATTTTGCATCTCGTGAGTTTGATAGTTATGTTTCTTGCCTCTCTATGTCACAAGTCGCGAAACTTCGAGATGAGGCTGGATCAACGGTCCAGAAAAAAACTTTGATCTAACGACTGCAGTTAAATCGCGATTTCATCATTCCTGTGGTGAATGTTCTTTTACATCTCCAACTCTCGATTCGTGAAACTCTGAAATGGAGTCGGATCGACGGTCCAGATCGCACCTTGATCTGACGACTCAGATCATTTCGCGATTTCGGTATTCCTGTGGTATTGTTTCTTGACTCTCCAAGTTGCGATTTGTGAAACCCCGAAGTGATGTAAACCTGCTGACATCACACATGGATTGACACGTCTTGAATAACTGCCATGTGTCACTCTTATTCGTGACTTACATGTGCCTGAAATGTCAAATTAGCTTGACACTTGTCATTGCCTAGTTATGCCATGTATTCTTAGCTGGCGTGGTTTGCTGACGTGTTTGTTTTGAGATTTAGCATTTCGTGATTTCAGGACTCTTGTTGTAAAGAACCTTTGACATTTCCATCTCCCAATATCCGAAATCCCAATAGCCAAAACTACGAAATGGATTTGGACCACCGCTTCGATATTGCACTTTAAAGAACGTGCAGGTTCTTCCCGATCCAACGATGGTCGGAACTTGTGCTCAGATCTGACGCCTAAGATCTATCCTCCTCTTCTGTACATTCTTCTTGTCTACAATCTGATCTGATGGTCCTCCTTCTTTCAGGAATTTAAATGGGATCCAACGATCACTGACGCTTCCCCTCCCAAGCTTAGGCACTACGATCGACTCTACGCTAATTACTCCTGAGCTTACTTTGTTCATGTTTTTCATCGATGCTTACTCTGATCTTGTCATCAATGACCTACCTATAATCCTTTGCATGTTTGTTTCCATCTTTGTTGTTGTACTTTCCATCAATGACAAGCATACACTGCCTGTTAAACATTTGCCAATAGGGAATACCAAGAAAACAATGTGTTGCATTTGTCAAGATAATACCCACAATACATTTTAATGTTAGGACAATGAAAGAAACAAGCCAAACTATTAGACAATATATCACATACAAACAATAGACAAGAATTAGGTTGCACGGGGTGAAGAGGGGTTTGTGACTATATAAGAAGAGGTGGATATGGTGAAATAAGAATAGGTTGAGGTGGTCGGCATGGAGGATAAGGAGGATATTAATAAGGTTTTGTTTTACCTATATTGGGAGAAAGAAAAGGGAAGGATGCACTTTTGTGAAAAAACCCTCAAATAAAACCTAAAAGGAAAGAAAACAATATGTACTCATATTTGACAAGACAAAAAGAATAAGTTAATGAATCCATATAAATTTTAAGAAAATTGGATAAAGAAGAATAATTTCAAGGCTCTAGATGAATTTTTGGATCCATCAAGTGAGGAAGAATCCATAGAAAGGATGATAGAATTGATGACTATATTGGATGCATCATGTTGTCATTGGATGTGAAGAATGCTACTTGTCAGTTACCTTAATTTAGCACCTCATCACTTGGTCAATGTGTCATGCCACCATTGCATGTGAAGAATGCCAAATTTCAACTATCCTTGTTGCCACCTCATCATATAGTCCCTATGTGAAGTTGTTATTGGATGTGAAGAAGGATTGAGGGGAGAAGATGGGTGGATTAGTTATCTCTGGTTACCACTTGGTCCACATGTCATGTTTTCATTGGATGTGAAGAATTCCACTTGTTATTTAGACATGGTTTCCACCTCCTCACTTGGTCCATGTGTCACATCATCATTGGATGTGAGGAATGCCACATATTAGTTAGCCTAGGCTACCACCTCATCACCTAGTCCTAGGATGTGTTACTCTTGCATTGATCTATACTATAATTGTTGAGGATTGAGGTTACAACAATCTATATAGATCTTAGTGATGTATACAAATAAATCTGTTACTCTACAATTGAACCCAAGCAGGGCAAATGAAAAATTGGGTGGAGCTTAGAATGGCTAGGAAGAGCCATTTTGTAAACCATTGGACCTATATTTTTTAGTACAATATAGGGTCCTCAAAACTTAGGAGATAACTTTTGGTGGCTATTATATTTGAGTGAGGTCTACTTATAGGGTTGGATATTCAATAACACTTGATCCCCTTCATCAATCATACATTTGGAGTGATTTTTTTTAGCTCATTGCTTCATGTGATTTTGAGCCAACACCAAATTGTCTTTGAGGATACAAACAATGTCAGCATGGTATGTTATGTTGTTATCCACCTCTTGAACCTTAGAGAGGATCAACAAGCACAAGATCATTGACATGGGTGGTTGTCCATAGAATGCCTCGAAGGGGGTCATTTTAGTAGCTCCATGATAGGTAGCATTGTACCACCATTTGGATAGGGGTAGCCACTGGATCCATTGGGATTTCTATTCTAAATAAGAATAATATAAATAAGCTTCCAAACATTTGTTGAGTGCTTCTATATAGCGGCCATTGGTTTGGGGGTGATATTCTATGCTAAGATTCAATTGGGTACCTTGAAGCCAAAACAACTCTTGATAGAAGTTGTTGGTGAAGGTGGGATCATGATCAGTCACAATGGATTTAGGTATTCCATGTAATTTGACCTGAGTATCCCAATGCATGGATCATCACAATGGATCTTACAAGAATTTGTACCAGTGTTTTAAATATTATTGTTGTTTTTATTCTTTTATGTTTATGAAATCCACAACTAGTTATTTCTACTATTAGTACTCTACACCAATGGAACTGAACAATAAGGAAATAAAAACAACACAAGATCACCAACAATTACAAGCATTTAAAGAACATGGGGGTTTTCTAAAGAACATGGGTTTTTTGTCACAAGATCCATGATGAATTCATGGGTTCAATCCCAGGCATAAATAAATGTACATCTTGACATAAAAAATAATCCTACAAAAATTAAATTGCATAAGTGCTTACCATTTTCGTGGCAATGCTTGTCCATTGGCTGTATCTCCTCTATATTTATCTCTAGTAGTCGATCAATGCTAGTGGGATCACATTGTCCCCTCCTTGTCTCAGGTGATCGGCTCCAATGCTAGTGGGCTCACACTGTCCCCTCCTTGTCTAAGGTGACCGACTCCAATATCTTCATGTGACTAGAGTTTTGTTTCGGGTGGGCCTCCTTGCTAGTGGGCTCACATTGTCCCCTCCTTGTCTTAGGCAACCGACTCCAGTATATGCAGGCAACTGAATCCAGTATATGTAGGCAACCAGGGTTTTATTTTGGATGGCCCTCCTTGCTAGTGGGCTCACATTTTCCGCTTCTTGTCTCAGGAAATTGGCTCCAATATGATCTACATGTGCGCGTGGGATAGGGTTTTGTTTCGACTAGTGGATGGCTCAAATAGCTTCACACGGCCTAATCGCAGGATTATGGATTTTTTTCTTTGTTTTTTGATTTTTATAATATTTTTTTTTTATTTCATTATATTATATTTAATATATATTTTGTTTTAAATTTTTTTTATTTCGTTTTATTTTTTATGTTTTGTTTTTTTTTAAGTTTTTAATAGTAATTTTTTATTTTGTTTGAAATTTTTTTTTTTAATGTTTTTAATGCTTTTTGTTTTGTTTTAACACATTTTTCTTAACATTTTTAATATATTAATTATAATAATAATAATAATCTATTTTTTAAGGTCATGGCCAAGCCAGACACCAAATTGATGTATGAGACCTCCTCCACCCAACAATTTTACTGGTAAAGTCTACCATGACCATGAAGTTTTACCATGGTGCAATTTGTGTGGCCTACCACATGATCAAAATACTTGCATGGTATCCAAAGATGTTTTTCAACAAGTCGGTGATATTAACACGGATGGACCTAGTGACTTAAAAAATAGTGTCCCCTTACATGATCTATAATGTTTCCAACTCTCCTAATGAAAAAGAAAAAGGAGTGAAGGGAAAGGGTCTATATTTAGCTACCATTTCTAGAGATTTAGCACCCAAACCATCCCAAGAAGAGATAAGAAGGAGGATCTGAGAGAAGGATTGGGTCACATATCAATCAAGGGGTTTCATTAATGTAAAAATGGGATATGGGATCCATGACTAGGTTATTTATGAACAAATAATTAGTATTAAGTTCTAACCAATGTCAAGGGAGATAAATAAAGGCATTATGTCCTAAATGAAGAGTCTCGAGTCAAGCACCAAAAAGAAAAACCATGAAGATTCTCAAGTTATGTCATTGAAATCATCCTTGAACCATGATACATGACCTTCATAAGGTATATTTGGCCTACTAGATGAATATGGGTTCCATGATTCAACCACAGCAAAGGCCCTAAAAAAGAGCATGTCTCGGTTCCACACATGGCATAGTTATTGGGTACATCATGGTTAAGGTTTTGTAGCACTTGAGTGGGATATGAGGGCCCTAAATGACACTTCTTAGGCTCAATCGTCATGAACAACACCTAGAAACCACAACACAATCCCTCTCTAGGGGGTCCTTAGCATCAGAGTTTGATAACGACACCATTAGGAGGTTTTTTGTAGTAAGGATGGGTAGAGAGGCCTTAACCAACACATCACTCATTTGTAAGGCTTCCTTGAAGGCCTCCAAGCTATAGGATACATGTGCCATGAGTAGGTTTTGTTCTCTATAAATGGGTCTTAACACCTAAATATGGTTAAGGAGTGAGTAAAGGACTGAAGACATAATTGAACCTTCTCAAACTCATGTGCCATGAACAACACCTAGACCATAACCTTTTATATGTTTTTCATACTACATATGGGTCTCGGGGTCTTGACCATGGTAGTGGTAGGGAACAAGACTCAAGCCCTTAAAATGCATGGTCAAGGGAGGGAAACAACAACTTAGGCCCCAAACATATCATATCTAGGTCAAGCACCATGAACAAGTCCTTAGGTCACCACAAAAGACCATGGATGGGTGAACAAGTCATCAAGAGCCTTGAATAAGTCCTCAAACCAACATAATAGAACTTTGGCCTTTAATAGGGATATATGCATCATGATTAGGTTTTGTACATTGAAAATGGGTGTAGAGGCATAAACATGGGAAGTTGGAAACAATGGACTAAACCCTTAACTAAACCTTCTTGAGCTCAACCACCATTGACAACACCTAAAAATCATGACACGAGTCCTCTCTAAGGAGTCTTTGGCATCCAAGTCGAATATGGGTGACATTATGAGGTCTTATTGATCATCATGGATGGGCCTTTGGTTCATGACTATAGTTGATGAAAGGAAATAAGAGTCTTCAACCCTAAACCTTGTTTCTCAAGCTAAAGAACCATAGAAAAATAGTCAAACCACCACATATGACCTATGTACCATATCATTCACCTCCAAGTGGAATTTGGGCACCATGAATAAGTTAGTTTTGAACCAAGAATGAGTCTCATGGTCTAACCAAGATCAAGAGAGGGAAACAAGGGACTTGTTCCCTAAGTGAACATTCTTAGGCTTAACATTCTTAGAGTGGATAAGGTAGTTGTGTTACTATTTCCTTTCATTGAGTGAGAGTGAGAAAAAATTCATAGTGTTGATCTCTTGGAAAAAAGTAGCAATTCCCAAATCACAAGAAGGATGGGGTCTCAAGAATATCTTTTTTTTCTTAAAGTATTTAGTTGATAAAAATGTTTGGAGTCTCCTCCAAGGTACCAAATTATGTGTTCATTTCATGAAGGATAAATACATAGCTTCAGACTTAGTGGAGGACTAGGTAATAATTCCTGTTAAAAAATACCAAAATTCCTCAGTTATTTGAAAACCAATTATCACATCATTCCCCCTGATTGGAACTGTCCTGGTATGGCATGTTGGAAAGGGAGATAATGTCCAATTAGGGTTGTAATTGTGGGTATGAATCATAGAATCCTTCAATTTACCTATTTACCTCATTCAATAAATAAATTATAGAGGCTTCAACACTCTAAGGAAAATTGCAAAAGAACCCATTGAAACTTGTAGTTGGCAGTAATAGCTCTCTTGGAGAGAGTTTGGTCTTAGGGAGGATCGTGTATAAATATTGAAGAACTTAACAAGAATCCTTAAAAATATTTTTTATAATACTTGGTGAGGAGGAGGACCAACTTGTATGGTATTTTAATCCTTTTAGGGGATATGAACAAAGGCGTAAAGCACTTATAGTAGTGGGAGGTGAGATCCCACTTTTTGGTCATGAAAATTAATCTATCCATCCTATCCATACTATCCAAAATTATGCTATCCATGCTCGGGCCACTTATGTTTTGGCCCCTATTCCCACTGATATAATGATAAATTAAGTAAGTCCCGAAATTATGACTCTATCCATTCTCAGGCCACCTATGCTTTGGCCCCTTTTCCTAGTGATATAATGATAAGTCAGGTAAGTCCCAAAATTCTAACTCTATCCATGCTCAGGCCACCTATGTTTTGGCCTATGTTCCCACTGATATAATGATAAGTCAGGTAAGGCCCAAAATTCAGACTCTATCCATGCTCAGGCCACCTATGTTTTGGCCTCTCTTCCCACTGATATAATGATAAGTCAGGTAAGGCCCAAAATTATGACTCTATCCATGCTCAGGCCACCTATGTTTTGGCCCCTGTTCCCATTGATATAATGATAATTTAGGTAAGTCCCAAAATTATGATTCTATCCATGCTCATGCCACCTATGTTTTGGCCCATGCTCCCACTGATATAATGATAATTCAGGTAAGGCTCAAAATTCTGACTCTATCCATGCTCAGGCCACATATGTTTTGGCACTTGTTCCCACTGATACAATGATAAGTTAGGTAAGGCCCAAAATTCTTCTATCCATTCTCAAGCCACCTATGTTTTGGCCCATGTTACCATTGATATAATGATAAGTTAGGTAAGTCCCAAAATTCTGACTCTATCCATGCTCAGGCCACCTATGTTTTGGCCCTTGTTCCCACTGATATAATGATAAGTCAGGTAAGGCCCAAAATTCTGACTCTATCCATGCTCAGGCCACTTATGTTTTGGCCCCTGTTCCCATGGATATAATGATAAGTCAGGTAAGGCCTGAAATTATGACTCTATCCATCCTCATGCCACCTATGTTTTGGCCCTTGTTCCCATTGATATAATGATAAGTTAGGTAAGTACCAAAATTCTAATTCTATCCATTCTTAGGCCACCTATGTTTTGGCCCATGTTCCCATTGATATAATGATAAGTTAGGTAAGGCCTGAAATTCTAACTCTATCCATGCTCAGGCAACCTATGTTTTGGCCCCTCTTCCCACTGATACAATGATAAGGAAGGTAAGGCCCAAAATTCTGCTATCCATGCTTAGGACACTTATGTTTTGGCCATTGTTCCCACTGATATAATGATAAGTCAGGTAAGTCCCGAAATTCTAACTCTATCCATGCTTAGGCCACCTATGTTTTGGCCCCTGTTCCCACTGATATAATGATAAGTCAGGTAAGGCCCGAAATTATGACTATATCCATGCTCATGCCACCTATGTTTTGGCTCTTGTTCCCATTGATATAATGATAAGTCAGGTAAGGCCTGAAATTTTGACTCTATCCATGTTCAAGCCACCTATTTTTTGGCCCCTGTTCCCACTGATATAATGATAAATCAAGTAAGTCCCGAAATTCTATATCTATCCATGCTTAGGCCACCTATGTTTTGGCCCATGTTCCCACTGATATAATGATAAGTTAGGTAAGTCCCGAAATTCTAACTTTATCCATGCTCAGGCCACCTATGTTTTGGCCCCTGTTCCCATTGATATAATGATAATAGGGAATAATTTAGACTTAATCTCTTCACGCTATAGTTATATTCTCGAAAGGAAGTCCCTAAAATTTGAACAGGGATTTTGTTTATCTTGTTGATATTGACATCCTTTTGTATGAGATGGTCAATGACAATGGTTAGTGCGACCCAGAAGGCATATTGAAAACGTTATGGGTTAAAAAAAATTCATCAAATGTATTGTCATATAAGCTACATATCAATAAAAATTTAGTTGATTTACAAAAAGAATGAATTTATGTATTTGCAAAAACTTTTTTATAAATATTTTTATTCACCAAATTTCATCTCATTTTTTAAATATCTCTGCCTTTCATTAATCTTGGTGTAGAGGATAACAATCACAAACTAAACCCAATTAACACCCAAATTTTTGTCGTTACCACTTATTAGTAATAGGTTTGTGTGCAAGGTGACCAAACACTCTTATAATAACGAGTAAAACAACCAGTCAAGTAAAATTCCATTATTTATTACTAATGACAAATCATATTGTTGGTTGGTTTGCCAAAATCATTCTACTTCTTCGAATGGCATGAACTAGGGAAGAAAATGTTTTTTGGGACAGAAATTTGGTCTATATATTAACATAATCAAGAGAAGTATTACAAAGGCATGTGGGCATATCACCTCAAGTGTGTTAAAGATGACCTTGAGTCCTCTCCTTGGGCTCCTACTTCACTTTAGGTTCTTTAATCTAACAACATTTTTAGGATTCCTTCCATCCTCATTTTGACAACTTAACTATAGGTTCCCTTGAATCCTCTCCTTAGGATCCTACTTGACTTTAGTTTATTTTTCTCTAACAACATTTTAGGTTTCCTTCCATCCTCATTTTGACAACGTAACCATAGGTGATGGAAATATAGAGATAGAAATTCAACAACATAATGATAGGGAAATGAAGACGTGGGATTGGCGCAAGTGGACAACTTCATCCAAGGGAAGTACTAGTGGGTGAAAATGCGAAAACGAGTAACACTTTTTGCAAAGAAGCTTATGAAGAAATGTGATATTTATTGTTTCAATCAATAAAATATTCATTCAAATATCTTGATTGAAAGTTAAATAATCTTTTGGATAAGAGTTAAAATTCTTGGTCGAAACATTTTAAAATGTCTCAACAAAAAGTTTTCCTATGTTTAACTCAAGTTAAAAATTCTTGTTTGAGAGTTTGGGTGGATTAGAAAAACTCCAGGTTTTAAATTTAAATGTCTTGGACTAGAGTTTTTATTTTACCATTATTTAAAACTCTTGAGAAGGATTCTCGGTCAAGGGTTATGATTCTCCCCCTAGATTCTTGGTTGAAAATATTTAAACTCTCTATCGAGAATATTATCAACTATTGATTGAGAGTTTTTATGTCATAAATGAGGTTGAAACAATTGATCATGCCCTATTTCCAACTTTTGACCAAACAAAAGGCTTCCCCAAGCTAGGGTATGATCCTTTCACTCTTCCACCTTCTTCCAAACAAATTTCACCATATGAGGTTGGCAATTTTTTTTGTGTATTTTTTCTTGTTTAGTAATGTTTTCATTTATCTTCATTTTGTTTTTTAAAATACCCTTAAATTTGAACCTAATAAGTGGATACCACAAAACTTCAAAACCATAAGAAGACATTTGGAACCTAAAAAACTAAAATTCATAAAAACCTTAAACCTTAAACCCTCAAAACTCATTAATTTCATTTTTTGCTTGTCTATTCATTTTATATTCCATTTTAGTACTATTGTTTTATTTTATTTATTGTTTTTAACAATATTAAAAAATCTCCATTGACATGTATAAATGTTGTCATTTTTTTAATCCTTTGATAATGCTCAGAGTATTTAAAAAATAAACATGAAAATACAATGTTCAATCTTAGCATTTTTTTTATTTTGCTTGGTCTTTGCATTGTCATTTTGTTTGGCTAGTCCTCGTTACTAGAAATCCCACCTTATAAGTTGCACCTATTTAAAGTGGGTGGTAGATTAAATATCCTTCAACCACATGTTGTAGTGGCACATGCAATCTAGTAGTTGTCAACCTCCCTCTCTTAAAACCTCTTTGAATGACTACAACACAAAAGTCTCTGATTGTCTATTTTTTGGCCATTTGTTCACCAATTGAAATGCTCTAATGAAAATTATTTCTCATGCCCCCGTGAGTAAAACCTAACATGGAAAATTGTGCATTGGGTCTAGGGACATGTCTTTTAAGAGAATCCTAATGGTCCATAACCTTAGTCAACTCATCTCTTGTTGAATGTTATCTAAGTTTATTACAATGTCCATTGGACCATATTATATTTGATGTTGTTGATATTTTGGTAGCTACGGGAGGTATTTACCTCCATGTACAGACCTGACAAGAATAGAATATTTTGGGAAGCAATAAGAAACCCAAGAATAGAATATTCCGGGAAGCAAGAAGAAACCCTAATTAATTGGCTAATAACCCTAGAAGACAATTCGGCTCAAGAGAATGACTTGTATTAGGTTATTAACCTCCAAGAGAAGAAGTCGGCAAAAGGAAATATTATATAATAAATAATTAGTACCCAAAATGAGAAGTCGACCCAGGCAGTCTGCCAGAATTAGTATAAATACAGGAGGTCAGTCTTCATTCTAGAAAGTATTCTCAGAACTGCAGAAGTAGCACTTGTGTCTTTTTTCAAGGACTATGTAATGAATCTCAATTCTAAGAAGATTCAAATATGACCTAAGACCCTTAAGTTCTTTCCTTAACCATGGGTGAAATAACGCTATCATTCAATAGTCAAATTGTTACATTTCATTATCGGGCATCATGTGTACTGAGGGCTTGAGCCACCATAAAGGAAACATACAAAGAATATTTTTCTTATGAGCAAGATATGGTACTATCCATTTTGAGGTTTGGCATAGAGATTGTTCTGATATACTACACTACATTGCACCATAATATAATCCTTACACTCCTTGCAAACCATGTAACACCATTCAAATTAGACACAATATTATTGCAACGAATTAACTATACTATCGCCGAACTTTTTTCGTCGATAATATAGCTAATTCGTCGCAAGATTATTTACATTCATCTCTCTTGCGATGATATAAAATTATTGTTGGATTCATTTCATATTTGTTTTATCAACTTGAATTTAAAATTTGATAATTTGCAAGCTAGCTGGACCTTGAGTCAAATACAAATATGAAATTTGGAATCATTAACATATCTACTAGAACATATGAAAAATAAAGTTTATGGTTTACATGATGATATGATGGAAGAAAG
>JASDQU010816131.1:15332-35459 GCA_032191745.1 Picea mariana
TAAAGTTTGAATACGGATTTTTTTAATTTTTTGCAGAGAAGTTTTTTGGGTTTTATTTCGGTTTTGTATTTTTTTATTTCTGGGTTTCTACTCTTTTAGATCTATGTATGATCTTTGCCCTGCGCCCTATGTGATCTTAGAAAATCATAAACCAATAGGAAAAGGTGCATCTTCCAGGTAAGCTAACCGAGATCTAACCCTTGTTGTCATTGAGAAGCGATATTTTTTTCTTGTGTGAAAAGAGTTTTTTTTAGCACGCTCTCCAAGGCCGTCTTCCACAACAACAACAATCCTCCTTTTGAACATTAAAATATGTTTTTCTAGACCATTTGGTTAAAAGTTGTCTTATTAAGTAAGAGGTCTTGAGTTCAAGTCTCTCTTTTGTTACCTTTTTTGAAAAAGTTATGCAAAAATTGTAAACTGTATTTCACTTCAAGTATAAAACTGAATCACTATAAGTAGCTTTAATATTTTATTTTAGAGTTATTTTGAATGCAGCCTTTTTGTAATAAGGTAACTTCATTGTAAAAGCGATCTCCAATTCTCTTTATAAAATTGGGTCACTTCATAAAACAACTTACACAATCACGTGGTCATTTGGTTACTGTTTGTGCGCTTTTTTAAAATGGCATAACTCTCACATCGGAAGTCCATTTTCAGTGCCGTTTTTTTTAAAACCACATAAATTTTCGAGCTCTTTCCATCCAGATCATCAGTTTTAGTATTTAAATCCACATTATATACATATTTAATATGGCTTCTACAAGTACTATCTTGCTTACTAGCAACAACTTCTTCCAATGGAAATCTCATATGGAAGATCTATTAAGAAGTAAATGATTGTACCGGATTAACTTGGGAAATGAAAAAGCACCCACTGATGCTGATAAGAAATCCAAATGGGATAATAGGAATGACGAAGCACGTGGACTAATCGAAATTTCCATCTCTCCTAATTTAAGGTACCACATTATGGACATTGATGACCCGGAAGAAGCTTGGGAAAAGATTGAATCTGTGTTTGGTAAGCTCAATATTATTCAAGCACAACAGTTAGAAAATCAAATACTGAACTTGAGTCCAAGTGATTTTTCTTGCCTTGGAGACTATCTATCTAGGTTTAAAACACTCAGAATTTTATGTGAATAATGTAAGATAAAGATGGAGGAAGAGTGTTGCATCTATCTTATTCCTTCTAAGCTAGGTAGTGCATATTTTGTGTTTGTATCTACCTTTTATGCCATGAGAGAGGCGCTAGGGGAATAATCTTATGAAAAACCCACTCTTGAGTCCTTTTGTGCTTCTTTAATTCGAGAGGAATATAATCTTGTACAATTTGGAGTGATCAACACTGCAGGTCCCTCCAACAAAGCCTTACTTGCCCAACAGAAAGATAAACCCAAGTATCCCAAGAAGCAACATCCTCTCTACAACAACAAATAGCATAAGGGTCCCAAACCTGTTCAGACAGCTTCAGCTCCTACTGGTGACAAAGGAGCAAAATATAAAAGTAAGAATAATAACAAACATTGCAAATTTTGTGATAAAGATGGTCATGATGAGTCCAAATGTTTCAAGAATATGGAAGCTTTAGAAGCAGCGATGAAGAAGCAAAACATCAGTATTGATTCTACTTCTTCTTCTCATGGACATGCACTTTCTGGTTCTAGTTTCTCCTTCAATTCAAATTCTACTACTACTTCTTCTTCTGATGAGTGGCTTATTGATTCAGGAGCATCTTATCATATGGCTGAGGATAAAACCATATTTTATGCTCTAAATGAATGTAACACCAAGAAAATATTTGTTGGTGCTGATAGATCTCTTAGTGTTGTAGGATCTGGAATAGATCAAGTAGATAATGGTCATTTCAATGATGTATTATGTGTTCCAAGTCTTTCTTGTAACCTTCTATCAGTATATCAAATCACTCATTCAGGTGAAGGTAAAACCATTGGGTTTTCACCTCACTAAGTTGTAATCAAGGATCTAAAAGATCCTAAGCATGATCTTGCAACTGGAATTGCTAATGATATTACCAGGTTGTACAAGTTTGACAACTTTGGTTCATCATTTTTTGTTTCTCATAGCGATAACTTGAGCAAACTTTGGTATGAGTAGTTTGGTCATCTAAACTATCGCTCATTGAACGACTATGTAATCAACATATGGTGACTGGTCTTCCTCTTGTTTCATGCAGAGATGGTGTTTGTGCCATTTTTGTTCTCGGTAAACATCATCGAGATAGTTTTGACAAATGTGCCTCTTGGCACACCTCGGGTCATTTGCAACTTGTTCACAGTGATTTGTGTGGTCCACTTTCTTCTCCTTCTTTTTCTGGGTGAAATTATTTCTTAACTTTCATTGATGACTTTTCCAGACATACTTGGGTTTACTTCTTAAAACTCAAGAGTGAAGTTTTTGACAAGTTTTTGGCCTACAAGGCCCTTGTAGAAAAGCAATTTGGACATCAAATTCAAAGGTTAAGAAAAGATAATGGAGGTGAATATATGAACAATAATTTTACAAGCTACTGGACTACATGAGGTATCCAAATGAAACACATTGTTCCATATACACCACAACAAAATGATGTTGGATTCCAGCACCAGCATTTGACCAGCCTTTGGTGTGACAATCAAAGTTCCATGAAGCTCGCCAAAGCCCCAGTTCAACATCAACATAGAAAACACATCAAGCTACACATTCCCTTCATAAAAAATCTCATTCAGGATCTAGTTATTGAAGTGCTATTTTTCCCTATAGAACATCAAGTTGCAAACATGTTCACAAAGTCTCTTACAAAAGTGAAGTTTTCCAAACTTCGATCTATGTTAGGAGTTCAGGAAGTTTTCATTAAAGTGGGATAGGATCTAATGCCTCCTTCCTTCTTCTATTGTGTCACTATTGTAAAGCATTCAATCTTATCCCAAGTTGTTCTTAAGGGGGGATGTTAGGATATTTAGACACTTAGGAGTTAGTAAGATCTACTTGGTCTATTGTGTCGTTAGGTAAAAGTGTGTTTTCTAGTGTGTTTCTTTAGTATGCATTTGTAGTTAGGAAATCTGACGGTCATGATATGTTCCTGACATAGAGTGATTCGACAGTTCATACTCTCCTCGATATTAATGACCATTCATTTGTAGCTTAACACCCGATTGGTCCATGATATCTATTTAAAGAGCATGGAGGGTCATTTTTCGATGATCGATTGTGTGAAACTCTCTTGTAAAATCTCTCTTTAATCTTTTTCTTTGCATTAATAAACCTCCCCAAGTGGTCGCATTGGTTGGGGCCATGGATGTTTCCCCGTAGGGGTTTTACCACGTGAAAACATCGGTGTCTTGATATTTGATCTGGTTATGTGAGTGGTTATTGAAGGTGTTTGTCCTTTGTTGTTATACCTATGTTGTCGAATACTCCTGGTTAGAACTCTGCAATTGTCCTCTGATATGGCTATGGAGCTTCTGCATTTATGCAACAAAGTCTTCTGCTACAACGCTCTTGATATCACTCTATTCCAAGTCTCTCAAATCATATACTCCCCTGGGTTGGATTCCATAAAATATTTGGAATGGGCTCCTTCTAGTGCTCCTGTTTGGTGAGTCATTGTATGCAAATTCTGCTTGTGGAAGAATCTGATCCCTCTGATTATGGTGTTCAGTAACCAGACTCCTCAACAATTTTCCCAATATTTTGTTTACCACCTCAGTCTGCCCATCTTTCTGAGCGTGATAAGATGAGCTGAAGGAAAAACATGTCCCCAAATTCTTCCACAGTGTTCTCCAAATGTGACCAACAAATTTTGTGTCTCTGTCAGAGACAATGCTTCTAGGTAGGCCATGAAGTCATACAACTTCCTTGAAAAACAAATTTTCAACATGTGTTGCAACACTAGTCTTCTGGCATGGCATAAAATGTGCCATCTTTGAAAATCTATCCACCACCACAAATATGGAATCAAATCCTCTTTTCATTCTTGGCAGTCCCAACACAAAATCCATTCTTATTGCATCCCAAGGCCTTTTTGGTATTGGCAATGGTTGATAGAATCCATTGTTATGTCTTTCTCCTTTTGCATGTTGGCAGATTCTACATCTGTTCACAAAATTTATCACTTTTGTTCTCATAACTGGCTAATAGTATGAACTTCTCAACTATGCAAACGTTTTATCATGGCCGAAATGTCCATGCAATCCTCCACTATTATTTTCCTTCAAAAGGTTATCCCTCATCGAGCATTTTGGTATGCACAATTTATTTCCCTTGAACAAAAATCCACCTTGAATCATGTACTCTACCCACTGGCTTCTGTCTCTTAGAACATGGTTTGTACATGCTTCATATGCCTCCTTGAAATAAGTATCATCACAATACATGTCCTTAAGGTGTTCAAACCCCAAGGTCTTCACCTGGAATTCCTACAAACTCAAACATCTCCTCCTTAATGCATCACTAACTTTGTTAGAATTCCCAACAATATGTTTTATGACAAAAGTAAAATTATGCATAAACTCAACCCATTTTGCATGCCTCTGATTCAATTTTTTTTGTCTGGTTATGAATTGTAAAGCCTGGTTATCGCTATACAAGACAAATTCCCATGGGACAAAGTAATGTCTCCACTTCTTCAAGTCTTGAATTATGGCATAAAAATCCTTGTCATACATGGAGTATTTTCTCTTGGTCTCATTCAATTTCTCATTGAAATAGGTAACAGGTCGATTATCCCGACTCAAAACTACTCCTATTGCAACTCCACTTGCATCACATCTCACCTAAAATGTCTTTTCAAAATTGGTCATTCGATGATTTTCTCCTTCAGTATATTGAATCTCCTTTCATCCTCCTCTGTCCATTTAAAAGACTTGTTCTTCTTCGTCATTGTATCCATCATTGGTGCACAAATCCCACTGAAGTCTTCGATGAAATTCCTATAGAAACTTGCCAATCCATGAAAGCTCCTTACATCAAACATACTCCTTGGTGATGACCATTCTTTGATCGATTTCACCTTCTCTAGATCTGTTAGTCCCTAAAGTTGCACTTGAATGTGAGAGGGCAAGCTAGGGCATCATTCGTTTATTGAAAAGTATTTTTAAGGTTTTATGATTTGGTTTTTGTAGGGTGGTTGAAAACTTGGTCAAGATTACAGTATGACATGAAAATCAAGATCAAAACATAGCATATCCCACTGGATGAATAGTAGGTAGACACATAGATGGATTAAACCAATTTAAGAAAAAGGAAGATGAAGTCTTCAATTTTTCAACTTCACAAGAGTTCTCGTCTCATTATATCATAAAGAAATAAGACTATCAGCTTGATATCATAACTTGAAAATTATCTCCACAGCAAAATTTTCACTGTATAAATTAACAGTCAAGAATCAAAATGCATTGCAATCTGAATAATAAATTAAAGCATGAATAAAGTAATAACAGAGTAGAAAAAAGAAGGTCTAACCATCCATATGCCTTTGCTATCAAGTGTCAATTGAACATAAATGCCTTTTACAATTAGTGCCACAAAAAGGTTCCCTGGATCTCCAATTTTTCGACCACAACATGGTCTTTCTTCTGTCTATTTAAACTATTTATAAAACTTCCAGATCATATCATCTAGTACAACCTTTAATGACTAGAATCAAAAGTATCTAACTCCTAAGGTATTTCACCCAAAAAGAGCTTCTACTACCCCAAAATAGATCACAGCTCAATAGATTGATATAGCAAATATTGCCAGCATTACATTTGACTCTACAAAATAGGAATTTTGTTTGATTCTGTAAAACAAATCGAAGTCTTATCATTTCATTGACCAAAACGAGTAGGCTTTGCCATCTTTCCTGGAAAACATTTAAACATGATTGTAACAAATCTCCATGTTACCTTTAGGATATAATCACAACAGTGGCTTTGGCGTTTTTCTTCTTGACCTTTGTGGTTAGCACAACATTGTGCCAGTAGAGTCTGAAATTAATCTCCCTGTGTTATTTAAGCAATGCCCTTTTCTCTTTCTTCTTCTTTTTAAGACCTTGAATCCTTTCTTGCTGGCAAGCATTCCACTGTTCTATCTGTGCCTTCTCCTTCTTTAATTGTTTTATTATTTTCTGAAATTCCTTGTTCTTTTCCTTATCAGTTCTAATCTTAACTCTGAATGTTGAGCATTCTTCAGAAGGTGCAGTTTCATTTAGGTTTAAGGAAACACTAGGTTCCTTGGCTTTAACCTGGTACTTTGAGACTAATTCTGAGCTATGTTCTTCCTCAGAACTTGGTGAATCTAAAGCTCCAAGTACATCTGATAAGTGATCTGAGTCTTCCAAGTAATCATGTTTTTCTTCAGGGAATTCACTGATGCCTTTAGCCATCTCTTTAGCTTTTTCTAATCTAGTTGAGGCTCTTGTTATAGGGCCTGTAGGTGGTGTAAGTATTCTTTTTCCTTTGATGACAGATTTCTTGGGCAATGGTGTTTTCTTCTTTGATTGATGGATTGAACATTGCCTTTGACTTAAACCTATACTTGTTGGTAACCCTAGTCGAATTTCTTCGAGGTTTCTGTGATACACACAAACCTTTAACCCTTTTCCCTTTGGTTGCAGCACTTCTTTTGCTGGTTGATGGCATTTCAAGCTTGACTATAGTTTGAGAAGCAAGATCATTATCTGAATCTGTTTCCCCTTTAGCATCTTCTTCAGGAAACGTTTCAATTTCGGGCTCCCATCTAGGTCTTTTACTTCTACTCCTCCTAGTCACCTTGATATTAGAAGACTCATCTTTCATAGGGTTTTCATCAGACATATATCGGTTCTGTGTGATGGTCTTCCTCCCTCTGCATTTCTTCTACTTATTGGACTCAGTGATAGGGTTTAAGGATTGCGTGAGACAACTCCAAGGCTTCTGTGAATCATGACCAGAGCAGTGTGCCATTCGGGTCGAACCCAGCAATGAGGTATTCCCCTTCTCTAATCTGGATTCTACTTATCTAGAAGAAGGAATTGATTTACAAATTCAGTAACCACGTACTCTTTCTTCCACCATCTTTCCCCTCCAACCACAAGCCTGCAAGCTTTTGCGATAGTTTTCTCTGTCACTAGCATCAACATCTTATCGATTTCGACCTCGTAACCATCGAAATTCAAAGAAAACTCCATGGAAACCTGCTCATCATAACCCTGAAAAGTGGTGAGAAACTCAAACCACCCAGCATCTCTGAACCTTTGAGCCATTTGAGGATAGGCTTCAAGAAGTTTGGCACCCTCTAGTTCTATTCTGGCAACCTGTCTGCTCCTCTTTGGCGCCATCAAACACAATTCTACAACTGTCGTCCTCGGGTTCCAAATTCACCACCTGCAATTGTTAGTGAATACCATTCTTTTGAATGAATACCTGCATTCCTCATTGCAATCCTGAAATAAGCCAACTCGAACAAGTACCATATAATGATCATCAAGCAACGGGTAATTTGAAATGATTCCTACGCGCATACACGGCAATTAGATTCTAAAACCGTCGGATTTGGAAATGATTGTCAAGCTTTCGTGGACGCATACGAACTCTCAATACATGATTCGTGACATCATAACGAAATCGGGATGGCAGGTGCATATCATGGCATGATTATTTGGCGCTACGGGAATAGGCTTATTCCCGTAGAGCATTTAACAACTTATCAAAACTTGAAAATTTGAAATTCAAATGGCATATAAGGAGACACCTCAATTTTAAACAATGTATTTCAAAATCAAACTTAAATAAATTATCAAAGACTGTAATGCAAACCACAAAATACCAAAATCAAAAAATTGAAATGGACTGAAAATAGAAAATGAAGAATGGGTAAGGAGGGTTTAGGAAAAGGGTTTATCACTAGACCAAGACAAAATTAGAGACTAACATGATCCATATTCAGTTCATTTGAAGAGATCACAAAACACGAGTAAATCAGTTATGTCTTCATAAAAGAGGTCTTCTTCAGATTTATCAATGACTTCTCCTATTGTAGCCTCCTCATCACTAGTGTCAGGTGCCTCAAATTCTCCTCTTTAGTCCTGCTAAAGATCAGTATATCATCCAGATCAGTATATCATCCAGATACACAACCACAAAATTTCCAATGAAATATTTCAGTATTTCATTCATCAGCCTCATAAAAGTACTTGGGGAATTTGTCAAGACAAATGCAATAACAAGCCACTCATACAAACCTTCATTTGTCTTAAAGGTTGTTTTCCACTCATCACTTTTCAAATCTATTTTGGAAAAGAAATTTTCTCCACTTAAGTAGTCCAATAAATCATCCATTCTTGGTAAATGAAATCTATACCTGATGGTGATCTTGTTAATGGCTCTTGAGTCTTTGCACATTCTCCATCCTCCATCCTTCTTTGGGCTTAACAGAGTTGGCACTGCACATGGACTCAAGCTCTCTTTGACCAAACCCTTGTCTAACGATTCCTGGACTTGGTTCTTCACTTCCTCATTCTCTCGAGGTGTCAATCTGTATGTTTCTTTGTTTGGCAGACTTTCTCCTGGTATCAAGTCAATATGGTGGTTTATACTTTTGACGAGTGGCAATGAGTTAGGCAATTCATCCACCACTACATCAGCAAAATTTTCCATCAATTCCTGAACTTCTTCAGGAAAATCATCCATCGATGTACTTGTAAGGATAACTCTAGGTTTCCTCACCACAACGAACTCCACCTCCTATTCCTCCTTGACGTCTTTCAGGATTTCCTTCCCACTCATGAGAAGTATGCTTGTGTTGGATTCCTCTTTCACTTTATTCTCCTTTATTGGCAGCAACATTTGTATTCTACCATTCTTCTCTAAGGTGTATGTGTTATTCCTCCCATCATGAGTGACATTCTTGTCAAAATTCCATGGTCTTCCCAACAAAATATTGCATACATCCATGGGAATTACATCACATATAATTTCATCTCTATATCTTCCTATCTTAAATCAAACCAAGAATTTTTTAGTGAAAATTACCTGGTGTCCTTTCTGCAACCATGAGACTTTGTATGGATTTAGGTACGCAGCTGTCTCCAGCTCCAACTTTTCCACCATCTTCGTGGATACTAAGTTATCAGTGCTCCCACTGTCAATTATCACCTTGCAAACTCTGTCTTTAGTCTTGCAAGTTGTTCTAAAGAGACTGTTCGTCTGCATTGAATTTTCAACTTCTGCCTCTGGTTTTAAGAGAAACTTCCTCAACATCAGGGATCTTCCATCCTCTGCTCCTTATACTTCAACATTTCCTCTCTGTGCTTCTAAAATGTGAGCTTCACCTCCTCCTTATTTATTTTTCTCAGGACAGTCCCAAGACATGTGCCCTATCTTTCCACAGGGATATCATCTTACTTATCCTCCTTCTCTTCTTCCTCTTCCTCTGGAAGAATTTCATCCACCACCCTGTCTTTCTCACGAAATTCCTCCTCTTTCCAAGTGACTATGTAGTTTGTTAGCCTCATCCTTTGTCTTATGTGATTTTTCATGGGAAACTCCCTTGCTTTTGTTTGGGGCTAGGATTTTACCTCTCCCTCGTTGGCTTTTTTATTTGGCCAAATTTTCCTCTACCTTCAGTGCAAACTGAAAAGCGTCCTCCACTGTCCTTACTAACATCATGTTGAGCTGATCCTAGATTTCATATCTCAGGCCATTTATATATCTGGTGACTTTTTCTTCATCTCTCTCTGTTTGTCCAATTCTGATGTTTAGTTTGTAGAACTCCTCTGTGTACTCCTTAACTGTCATACCTTTCTATCTTAGGTTCTGCATCTTCATGAACAAATTGATCTGATAATCCTTGGGCATGAAATTAGCCTTAAGCTTGGCTACCATTCTATCCCAACTCTTTATATTTTGTTTTCCTTTGCTTCTCCTTTCAACCTGCAGTTCATCCCACCACAACGTTGCATGTCCTTTTAGTCTGGTGACAACCCGCTTCACCTTTTTCTCTTCATCAACCTATTCATACTCAAAATGCTTGTCCATGGATCTTATCCAATCCAGCAGCTCCTCAGCATATAAATTGCCTTCATACATTGAGACCTCTATCTTGGCTCTGCCTCCCAATCTAGCAACTACTCTTAGCAAGCGTTCTTTGGAAACATCCTCTCCTGCAGCTTCTTCGACGACATTCTCTCCCACTTCTTCATCTCTTTATGCATCGCTGATGTCTCCAGTATCAGGTGCTCTCCTTTGTGCTACCTCCATCGCCTCCAATATTGCATGAAGTTCTCACATGTCCCTTTATACAGATCGATTGGCTAAAGGTTTCTCTCCTCCTCTCCTCGGCGACATTGTGTTGACTGTCTATCACAAAAATTACAAATTTGAGTTCTTTTGTCTCATCTCCTTTGCCTGTTGTCTGCAAGAAAAACTTTGGCTCTGATACCACTTGATACAGACCCCATTTCTCTCCTAAGGGTTGTGTGACCTCCCAGTCTAGGATCAATCAAGAAACTGAGTCTAAGTGACTCTCTGGGTCTGTACTAGACCCCAAACCCACTTACATGGGTCCTTTTCCCAAATACATAGCTCGTATGAGACCCGCAGCTTCTCTTTTGAGAGTTGTTAGAACCTCAATGCCAAACGAGCGCTAGCACTTCTCTGCTAAGCCCTTTCTCTCTCGCGACCGAAGACTATGACCACGAGCCTAAACAAAGGTGTTTCATGATTTCGTGAGTCAGGTATTTGTATGTGAGTCACCTCGACTCTCCCAATCTCTGAAATCCCAACAAGGGCCTAATGCTTGCTAGCTCCTCTCTTATCATCTTTCCATATGACCCCTCGCTATGACCTGGGGCAAAACCTCCAAGCCCGTCAAGATCTTGTGTGTCGGGGATTCCCGATGTGAGGCACCTCCGTCCTCCCGATGTCCGAACTCGCAATGGTGCTAGATCAACGGTCCATATCCTTCCTTTGATCAACGACTGTGATCAAGTCAAGATTTCACATTTCGCGACTTTGGAGTCTCCTCGCCTCCATTATCAGGATATCGAAATCGTGATGGCACTGGATTCATGATTCATATCCTTCCTTGATCCAATGGTCCAGATCTTGACGAGATCTCACTTATCGGGGGTTCCCAAAAGCAGTTTCCTCCACACTCCCGACTTCCAAAATGCCGATATTTCGGAGCACAAATCAACGACTGAGATCCTTCCTCCTCTGCGCTTGCTCCTCATTGGTTGGACATTGATCATATGGTTGAGATCCTTCCTGCGAGTCCATTTCTTGGGTATCATCCACAATTATAAAAAGTGTTAGCCCTTCTGAGCTTGATCTCATGAAGACTTCAATTTCCCCCGCACTCCTTGCACTTAAGGGATTTCAATAACTCAGATCCTAAGGACTTCTCGAAGAGAAATCCCTCTCACCCTCTTGTTGTTCTCCTTTTCTGATTCTCCGACTTCTCTGAAATCCCGTATGACTCTTATTCGAATCTCCTATTTGTGCACTCCTTGCACCATATATTTACGCAAGGTTCGAATTCTTGTGGTCGACAATGCATACCTTGCACCAGTCTATTTGCACTCCTTGCAAAGGGAAAATTTTGTTTTATCTCTTCTGAGCTTCAAAACCGAAATAGATCTCATCAACGCACTCCTTGTGCTCTATGTGCACACCTTGAACCACCTCAATAGAGGAGAAACAATTGAAACTTATCCTAACATTCACAGTTCCATCTACTCATGATGAGATTCATTCATTCATTCATGAAACACAATAACAGAGAATTGCAAACAATGTCCACAGCATGCATTGGGTCAACTTTCCTCTGTTATATTCAAAAGTGAAAATGGCTACTATTGGGCCCAAGATATGATCAATTTTGTGACATTTATTAGACACTTTTTCCGAATGTACATATGTGATCTTCATGTTTTGAAGGAGTTTTTTGAAGAATTTTATGCTAAAACGGTATGATCTACACCAGGTACATATGATTCTTGTTTAATGTTGATATTGATTATAATTCATCACGTTTTTATGCTCCCAAGGATCTGATTCACATTTTTTGGTGTTACAGGGAAAAAACGCATCACGTTTCTACTTTTGGCACTCAGTCCGGTATTCCTTCTGGCACTCAATCCGGTACCCGATCCGGCACTATGTCCAGCACAAAAACGGTGGGCGATTTGGAAGTTATAGTATTGGCGACCAGTGGTGGCAGAATCAGGAACATGGGTTTTTCTCTTGCTTTTCCCCTACATCTACTAAACTCTTGACAACTCAATTTAGGTTGTTGAGCAAGGTGATTATTGGCTCTCTCTATTTCGGCAATCAGGGCACCATTAATGTAATTTTCCATTTTTAGAAGTGGTTCAACCCTCCTGTGGTCGACCACTTGGTCTGTAAATATTATAAATACAACTGTGGTGGTCATACAATAGCTAAGGAGAATTAGACAAAGTAGAGGATAGAGATAAAAATGTTTTCCTCTGTTTTTGCATTTTCAATTGCCAGAATTGTATAAGACTGTGTTTTTCAAGTTTTAATGGTGAAATCGTTTTGCTGAGATCGTGGTGTGCATTTGATAAGTGACCACAACTTGATGGGGGGCCCACCAGCAGTCTGGTAACTATTCTATGTGTTATTTATGCATTTCATAGCTTAGATGTCTTTTATCTCATTTCATGTACATGCATTGTTATTTTTCTTTTGTCATATAATTTGTTGTTATAGTTGAACTGTTTTAATTCTCTTTTGCAGGTTAGTATGAATGTTTTTGTTAATATGCATTGATTTTATATAGGAATGATTTTGCAAACTCATACACTAACCTCCTGTGCAATTAGATGTTAGACTGGATTTTATTTATGCTTTTAAAATCAAATTTATAATAGAAGTTAAAACAGAGTAGAACATAGTTTTATTTCATGCTTTCTTTAACCAAAGCTTCAGTGGATGGATAGGGTTAGTTTCAGTTTTTATTGCCTATTTAATTGTCATTTAGATTTTGCTAACTAGTTGTTAATTAGTTTATTCATTAGTTTACTTGCCATATGCTAGAACCATGTTCTAATTTCTGTTTTTAAGCATTTTCTTTCTTGCACTTTGAATTGTTAAGATAGACCTAGCATAGTTTGACTTTATGTAGTTCCTTTCCTAGAATTAAATTGCAATTATATTTCTTAGTTAATGATTGAATTTAATTATGAAGTTTGTTTACATAGCATAGAAGTACAATTCTGATCTCATTATATTATTGATGGTTAATAATTTCATGAATATGCAGGGTAATTAACATTGTTTCCGTAATGGCTAAATTCTCATTGGATTGTTTAATCCATACCTTTCACTTTGCTATTGAGATCAGTGTAGAGATTATACTGCTTGAATTATCCTTTGTTGTCAAGTGCCATCGAGATATCATATGACACCGGAGACATTTACACAACCATGAACACTATATTTGAGTTTTCATAGGTTAAAAGATAGTTTCTTGCTTTCATAGATCAAAAGATAGTTTCTTTCTTTTGTAGATCAGAAGATATAGTTTCTTGCTTTCATAGATTAGAATATAGTTTTATTGTTGTTGTAGGATAGATAGTCTTTTGCTTTGATAGGTTAGAGAGCAGTTTGCTTATCATAGATTAAAGGTTAGTTGTTAGTCCTTCTTGCTTTCAATTAAATAGATTTCCTTTTATGAATTTAGAATAAAGTTCACTTGCCTCTTAGGCTAGATATTTTTTCAATGAGAAGTCTTAATTAGATTACTTGCATTAGAAGTTATCTTAGAGTAGTTAGTTGTTTACTTGCTTTAATAGGTTAGCTAGTTGTTTTGCTTACTTGCTTTAATAGGTTAGCTAGTTGTTTTGCTTACTTGTTTACTTGCTTTAATAGAATAGTTGTTGGCTTGTTTATTTACTTTCTTTCATAGGGTAGTTTCTCATTGAATTTAGGTTGGCAAGTTAAAGTAGTTTGATTTTGTTATTTTCTTATTGTTATGCTTAATAGTTGCTTTTGCTTATTGTTATGAACTAGTTTTCTTTACATAGGGTTTTTACTTGCTTTCTTAGAACTATCCATCGATCCTTGGTCCAAAAGTACTTAGGTCACATAGTTTCAAGTTGATTAGTAGGGTTTTCTCATTAGATAGCTTTGTTTGAATAGATTAACCCTTAGATAGCCACTTCCTTAGTTAGACTATACTACTACCAGCCCTTCTACCTTGGCATATATTTTGCTACAACTCTAAGTTTACTTACCCTGGGTTGACAATTTAATTTAGGGTTTTTAGTGTGTTTTTAGTGCATATAGAACACCCATCAGCTACAACTGAAATAATAAAAAAAAAAAACTGAAAACTGAAATCTCCTACTAAATTGCAGCTCTCTAATTTGCAGTTATCTACACTGCAGCCCCCTCATTTGGGCATACAAAACCTTTGTTTATATTAGAGGGATCTTCGGTTTCTTCCTGGCTACTTGTCTACTCTAAAACTTAACCTAATGACTATCTAGACCAATCGCATTCCAGAGTAGGAGTGGAAAATCCCACTTCACTCCCCATCATTCAAGCGTGCCTCAAAGATGTTTTCGATGTTGAAATTCAAGCGTGCCTCAAAAGATTAATTCCAACACTGAGTTAAGGTAGAATTCAAAATATCTGCTATAACTGCCAACGTTGAGCTCCCGTACAGATTCCCAAATACTGATAGGTCTTTCTCCATGCGATTTCCAGCGATGCTCCTGCATCATGTTGTTTTAGAAAACTTCATGTACCATCTCACTGTGCGATCCCTCAAGGTATTATTGAACTGATCTCTCTTGATAGTTTCATCAGTGACTTGATTGATACTCCTTACAACTTCACATAAGAACTAGTGTTGGTCAGGATATTCAGATCCATCTCCTCTGAATATGGGTAACATCATCTCATTTTCCATAGATCTTCCTTAGTTTTCTGACCGAGTATGTGCTAGACTGCTTGTAATAGTACTCTGATGGCTATGACTACTTTGGTTACTCTGGTTGCTTAGAGTTGTTAATATAACATGGGAAGTAATAGTACTTACCTCGACACTAGGCGTAGTCCCTGAAGTTTTTGTCTCTCCTTGGTGAAGTTCTTCAGATCATACCTCATCTGTTCCCGCAGCCTCTAAATGTTATTCGTCTGTTATATATGCTTCTTCTCCACTCTAGAATCCCTTGTCTCCATATTTCTTCTTAAATAGGTTCACAAGAGGAACCTCTATGAATGATCTTGCACTATGTGTGAGTCCAACTTCTGTATCGCTATCGTTGTCTGAATTCTTGAACATTACCTTTACTATATCTTCAGGATATTCTTCTCATGCAATAACATATTAATCCACAGCTTCAGAAAGTGTAGGAACTTCCCTCTAGGTCCCTTAAAGAAGTATCTCTCTGCTTGACTATATGACTCAACTCTTTTAATGGAAAACTCAGTAATATACCCTCCAATAATACTACCAAACCAGAGATCCACCCATCTAGACAGAATGTTATCATTTCTCTTGACCTTCTTGATTAACGTTGTTTTCCAAACCATAGGTGGTCTAGATCTAATCTCAAACTGGGTATCTTCTAATCTAGCTAACCACTCATATAACTCCTTATGAATTCCTCCAAAGAAAATCTTGTGTATGTTGGTAAAGATATACCTTCCCAACCAGTCTTCTGTACTAAGATTAGGTTTCTTGTTCTGGGCTTCAGTGAATTCCTTTTCTTGTTCTTCTATCCACTTCTGAATCTTGGTATTCGATGGAAACCACCTTGACATTCCCTCAAGAAGATGTAGGTCCTGGAGACAAAACCATTTGTTGGCACAGGGGAAGAACAAGGGTTCAACTCTAATAGAACACCAACAAGCCCTAACTATTGGCCCTTTTGGAAACACCTGTGAAGTAGATGCAGTCTCACCCGAAGTAGCAATAGGGGATTGCAGGAAACATGTGTTTACAACCAGAGGAAATGCAAGTGGATCCAATGCAACAATACACAACAATCTAGTTATTCTTTACCACAGTTAATGCTACTTTGCACAATTATATCTCAGATCTAACACAATAATGCAATAACAATATAGCAGATAACAAGTAACACAACATCAATCACATAGAACAACAAGATATACGTGGTTCACCCTCTCCCTAGGGCTACATACACAAAACTATGTTTCTTGATATATTACATGAAAGCATACAGTTCTATATGTGCACTTAGCTTGTAGATATCTCCCTTTCTCTTCTCTCCCCTCCCTGTGCACCCAACTGCAGGGTTGATCTTCATACCCAGCTGAAGATCATACAATACAAGAATACTCTCTTCCACAATATTTCACGCACGACACTAATCACTCAACAACAACTGTAGTCTCTCTCTAACCCTTCCCAGGTCTTCAATACCTTTATTTATACATTAAAATGACTCTCGGACAATCTTAGACAAAAGTCTAAGTGTCAAAACCCTAGATCCCAAAACCCTAGGTGTCTAAAACCCTAGGTCCACTTGACCCGTGTTTTCTGGACTTCGCTAGCCTGTCTTTCCTTCTTTCCTCCGAGGTTCTCAAAATTATCCATTGGTGGATTTTTCCATTTGCTAAGTTGTCCAAGATCCATTTTTCCTTGTTGATCTGTCTTCCCTGATCTTCTCGTTCAACGGATCGATTTCCCTTACTTCGCTCCTTCTTTTCTGCTTCTTTGGCCACTTCAACCCATTCTTAGTTTGTGTGCCTTCCACCCAGTTCATACTTCCCACTTCCTCCTTAATATTCATTTCCTACCATAACCAAGGGCCAACAATATTCCTACAAGTGAACGAGTCCATGTGATATGAGAAGCTTACACTTCTCTTTTGTCTAGGAATTTTGGGGTAGGAAAAACTATGGCTCATTTTTATAGGTTTTGTTATTGGCCTCAAATGAAAGAAATTGTAAATAAGAATGTAAAGGGGTGTGTGATGTGTTCTACTCGTAATCCCACTAATAGAAAATTGGGGCTATACTCACCACTTCCTATTCCATCCCATCCATAGGAAAGTATTTCAATGGATTTTGTAGGGTGTTTACCAATGACCAAAGGGGGTCATGATTATTTGTATGTCGTAGTGGATGGGTTCAACAAGATGTGTATCTTGATGCCGTCTAAAAAGAAGATCACTGCTGAGCATACTACTAATCTCTTCTTCCAGTATGTTTGGGTTCACTTTGGGTTACCCACGTCCATTGTCTCGGATCAAGATACTTGATTCCTTGGGGATTTTTGGACTAGATTGTGGGGAATGATGGACACCAAATTGAAGAGGATCATTGCTTTTTATCCACAGACCGATGAAGAGACAAAGGTGGTAAATAGAACAGTGGTACTTTTGTTTCGAGGCTACTGCATGATCTAAAAATAGGGGGATGACTTGTTATGCTATGCAAGCACCCTCTACTTCATTAAAATAAAACTTTACAGGACCTTGCTCCATGTGTTAAAATATGCAAGATGAATTATGTGTCAAGTTTATGCATCTTCTTTTAAATGTTCATATGTGAGGAAATGTTCTTTTAAATGGTTAAATATGTGCTTTAAATAAATACACAACAACATAAATTTCAAAAAATAAACCATCAAACTCACAACAATAACAAGATGACAACGGAGTTCACCCCTCTCTGGGTTACATCTCCTTGAGCCTCCATCAATGGACTTGGATCTCTGGGATCAATTTGTCAAAGATTCTTTTACAAATTGTTGCTCAAATCCAATGGAAATATTGACTGTACCATTGGGTTCAAAATACATAAAAACCCCAGAAATGACTAATAGAACTATGAAAACGGATCATGGCTCATCCGGGCATGACCTCTTCTACATGTGGCCTTAAGCTTCCCTGAGCTTCTTTGTGGAAACAATACTTGTAAAAGTCCTCAAATGGATCTAAAACCTATCCCAAAGTGTTCAGAGCATAAAAATTAGCCAAAAATGATTATTCAATCACAGAAAATAAACATGGGCTCATCTGAGCATGACCTCAAACAATGAGGGATTCAAGCTCCCTACAGCTCTCTAAAAATTCAATGGTTAAAAACCTGCAAAAAAATTCTTCAAATGCCTTTGAAAATAGTGCCAATGGTTTCAAAACGTCCAAAAACCCCTAGCTAGGCTTTTTCGGCACCTCATTTGGCCAAAAAATGAAGAAGATAGGCCTCCTGCCATTTTCTTCCTTCAAGCTTGTTGTCTCTGGTTCGCCAAAATGCACCTCTGTGTGGCCAACCTAGCACATGCACAAAAACTTGTGCTAAAACCTAGCACTAACGCATAACCAAAAAATGAGCGAAATTGTAGGACGGTTGGGCGCGCCCAGCCGCTAACCCCCAAGACCATGGTCACAAGGGTCACCATGTGACCTCGCGCTAGCGCAAAAGAGGGCTAAGTTTCAAGGCCGAATGGTTAAATGCCACGTATCGGGCGTATGGTTGTAACCATTTCAAACCAAATCCAAACCCCGCACGCGCTTCATGTGACAAAGGGTCATATGGGCGAATATATAAAACCGGGGCTAACCATTTTAAATGTGGGCGCCAAAACTCTGTGGTCACATATATGAACATTGAAACCTGGGGTACGGTCTCCATGTAAGAAGGGTCACATGTATATAAATGTGTGTGACTAGGGGCTGGGGCTAAGCCCCAGCCCAAACGTGCCCCAACTCACACTTTAATTCAATTTAAATATAATTAAACCCATATGTTTTACAGGGACCACCGTGTGGGCTAGTGGTAGCCCACACATTACCAAAGCGATGAACCTTGGGGGAGGTATAGGGTTCGATCCCCATGGACTCCATAATATTTTGAACTAACAACCAATTAGAATGGTGCCACGTGGTAGCCCATGACTGGGCCACGTGGCACCACACCATTTACCAAAATGATGCCACGTGTCGCATCGTGATTTGCCCAAATCTACCAATAAATGAATTCCATGTCACCATCTACCACCTCATGCCATGTCAACGTATGGACATGCCATGTCAGCATCCGTATGGACTGTACGGACTGTACAGTCAGCTTCCCTTTTTTTTTTGCTTGTTTGACGATTCGAACAAAACACGATATCTCTCTCATCCGACGTCTGTGTGAACCCAAATGTGTTGCATTGGGTTCGTGACGACGAGGGCTATGCACCCGTTTGTTTTGAGGCAATTCCAAGAAATTTGATTTTTGAGCTAAATTTTGACCCCTAGTCCAGATTCTGATCATGCCTTCCCACTGAAAGGCTTTTGGACCCACAAAATCTTATGATTATCTATATGAGCTTTAATACTCTTCTACTTTCAATCTCTATCAACTGATTCTACTTGAAAAGTCTTTTTGACAATCACCTGGATACTTTGACATGCCTTTCACTACAACTGACTATGTCCTTCAACCACTGTTCTCTGGCTACTACTGACCCATTGTTCTCTTTGTGCTTGGAAGACTGCCAACCTTCCCACTAAGAATCAAGTCGCTCTTGCAAACTCTTTGGCATCAACACAATCCGCTCTCCAATGGCTGCAAAAACTTTCCTGCGACATCTTGTCACAAGCCAAGAAAACCATCAATCTTGAAAACAAATTTATACAAGACTGAAAATGATGCCAACAAAGTCTTTTTTCTCTTCAAGCAAACTGTCGCATCTTGTACTTCACCAAAGTACATGGCATTTTCCTGCATCTTGGTGTACTAAAAATCAACTTACAAGCCAACAAACACCGTCGACTAAACACAAGTCGAAAAACATGATCGACACAACATAGTTGTCAAGACAACATCGACACAAGTCGAGACTTATTTGAAACATATTGACCTTCCCAAAATGACAATTCGACATTCATGATACACAATCATGAATCATTCATGATGAACTATCACCAGGTCCACTGCTTACACATACACAAAAACAAATGCATGTGCATGACTCTTCAACTCTCCTTCCAGTACAAACATAAGTACATAATCCCAAAACATGTGGGTACATAAGAGCTGAATATGAAAAAGATATATGGCTGTAACAAGTGAACATCATACCCCACTTTTACATCCTCCTGGCGAAGTTGTGCAACAACAAGAATGCCTTCAAATGAATTGCATTCACATGCAACTTGCATCATACAAG
>JASDQU010816131.1:56304-83682 GCA_032191745.1 Picea mariana
TTGTGTATTTAGATGACATATTAGTTTTCAGTAAAATAGTGGCAGAGCATCTGAAGCATTTGTCTACAGTGATGCAGAAGTTACAGCAGGAGAAGTTGTTGATAAATATGAAGAAATCCTCATTCATGAAGACAGAGCTCATTTTCTTGGGATTTGTTATTTCTGCAGATGAGTTGAGGATGGATCCAGATAAAGTGGAAGTGATCAAGAATTTTCCATCACCGAAGAATACCTTTGAGGTGAGAATTTTTCACGAATTGGCTAGTTTCTACGGAAAGTTCATTAGGAATTTCAATGGAATTAGTGCAGAAATGATGGATACAGTGAAGAAAAGACACAAGTATTTTCACTGGACAGAAGAGGCTGAGAAAAGTTTTAATCTATTGAAGAGGAAGATTACGGAACAACCAATTTTGGTGTTGTCAAATTTCCAAAAGACATTTCAAGTGAAATGTGATGCAAGTGCATTTACAATAGGGGCAGTCTTGAGTCAAGAAGACAGGCTGATAGCATACTTCAGCGAGAAGCTGAATGAAGCGAAAGTGAAGTACTCTACTTATGATAAGGAGTTCTATGCTATCATACATGCATTAAAGAAATGGAGATATTACTTGATCCTGAAAGAGCTTGTCTTATACAGTGATAATCATGCATTGCAGTTTGTGACTCAACAGGAAAAGTTGAATCAGAGGCATGTCAAATGGGTTGAGTATATGCAAAATTTCACTTTTGTGATTAAACATATTTTTGGTACTGCTAACAAAGTTGTTGATGCTTTGAATAGGAAGTGTTTGCTATTGCAGGAGTTCAAAGTCAAAACGTTGGGTTTTGATGACCTCAGGAACATGTATGCAGATGATCAGGATTTTAAGGAGGTGTATGAAGCAGCTGAGAATCCAATTCTCAAAGACAAAAGCCAATGGATAGAATACATTATCCAAGAAGGATTATTGTTTAAAGGTAATCAACTTTGTATTCTGAAATGCTCCATGAGGGAGAATATGCTGAAGGAGAAACACAGTGGAGGATTGGCAGCACACTTTGGTCATGACAAGATGTTCGCAAAGCTGAATGAGTCATATTTTTGGCTGGGAATGCGAGCAGATGTCAAGAGATTCATAGAAAGATGAAGAATTTGCCAGCATTCAAAGGGAAGGAGATAGAATGCGGGATTTTATCAACCATTGCCCATACCTGAGAGGCTGTGGGATGCAATCAACATGGATTTCATATTGGGGTTGCCAAGAACGCAAAGAGGTTTTGATTCAATCTTTGTGGTGGTGGATAGGTTTTCCAAGATGGCACATTTCATTCCATGTCAGAAAACCAGTGACGCAACTCACATTGCAAATCTGTTTTTCAAAGAAGTCATTCGACTTCACGGCTTACCAAGAAGTATAGTTTCGGATCAAGACACTAAGTTCATAGGGAATTTTTGGAGGACCTTATGGAAGAAGCTAGGAACTAACTTGTCATTTAGTTCAGCTTATCATCCTCAGACGGATGGACAGACAGAAGTGGTGAACAGAAGTCTAGGAGACTTTCTAAGAAGCCTGGTGACATAACACCACAGCCAGTGGGACAACATATTACCACAGGCAGAGTTTGCTTATAACGATTCACTTAACAGGAGCACAGGGCAGAGTCCATTTTGGATTGTATATGGCATGCAGCCGAGAGGAATTTCTGAATTGATGGATTCAGAACAGACTGCAACTAGGAGTGTTAGTGCAGAATATTTCATAGAGGCAATGAAGGAACTTCACAGCCAGGTGAAGGAGCGACTACAGAATTCAAGTCAGGAGTACAAGCGTAGAGCAGATCAACAAAAGAGACAACTTCAGTTCAAAGTTGGTGACTTGATTCTGGCACATTTGAGAAAGGAAAGGTTCCTGAGAGGAACATACAATAAACTGAATATGAAGAAAATCGAACCATGTAGGGTCTTGAAGACATTTGGGGCGAATGCTTATGAGATTGAATTACTCGATGGGATCGGAATTTCTCCGATATTCAATATCTCAGATTTGTACCCATATAAAGCTAAGAAAGTAGGGATAGGAAATGAATAGTCAGAAGTTCAGTGGACAAAGCAGATGCCAGTTGCAGATAAGCCATATATGGAGCACATACTGGATAAAAGAGTAAGCAAGAGGACCAGAAGGAAAGAATACTTTGAATATTTGGTCAAATGGAAGGGCCATCCAGTTGAAGATGCCATCAGGGAGAGCAAAGAAGGGATACAGAGGCATGGATAGACTGTGCGTGATCTCATGGACAGGAGCCCATGAAAATTTTCAAGCAAGGGAGTATGATGTAGGAGCATCTCAAGCAAGCCAGGGCGGAGGTAAAAGATAGCTGGAAAAGCACCCAGCACAAATTTTAAAAACATTTTGTGACATTAATGAAGTTGCCAAGTGGAGGCACATTTTTATATTGTAAATGTACCTTAAGCGATCCGCTCTCGTCCTTAGTAGATAGAGGCATTTATAATAATAAATGTAAAGTAGATAGAATTCAATTCTAGATTAGACAGTTCTAGAGCGCAAGAGGGAAACTGGATATAGACACCCTCATTGTGTATTGTAACATAATGAGCATGAAGAAGAGCATAGAAGAGAAGAATAGAGCTGTGGTTCAGACTCATGGTGTTCATATATTCTCTGTGTATGAATCTTTGAATGTTATGCTCATGAATGCTTTACTCTTTCTGTCATGCAATTGCTTTTATGCTATGTATGAATGATTTCTTGTTGAATGTTTGAAATCTGAGAGGAAAGGGTAATGGAATGAGTTTCAATTGTTTCTCTATCTGAGCAAGAGTTCCTGCAAGGAGTGCAGTTGAAGTGTCCACAAGGAGTGCGTCGACAAGGTATTCAGAGATTCATCTCTGAAAGCTTAGGAGAGAAAACTTTTGTTCTTATTGCCATAGAGGTGTAGTCAGGCACAGGATCCATGCAAGGAGTGCGCAGGCCGAGTGAAGTCTCATGGCTGCGAGCCTGAGCAAATATTTAGGGACTGCTACTGCAGGAGTGCGCAGGGTCAAAGGGATTCAAACACTTGAAAGTGTTTGAAAATCTACCGCAAGGAGTGAGTGCAAGTGTTTTTCTAAAAGACGTAGAGTCGTGGAAAGTCCAGAAGTATCTTAAGCCTTCAAATTCATTGAAGGGAGGCAAAGATACCAAGTCTTGAAAGTTTGAAAGAAGGCGTAGCGACGTCGAACCCCAGGAGGTTCTTAGAGGAAGAGACAGATGGTCGAAATTCTTGGTGGAGAATCCACGAAGTCCCATGAGCTGTCAGATCTCACAGAGAAGGGAGTTAAGGCAAAAGCGTCAAAGGGTTCTAAGCTCAAGAGGAGTAGGACCGTAGATCCAAGCCACAAGGGCCGTTGAATTTACACACAAATATTTGTATCGGGTTTTCGTGGGTGGAAGTCTCGTAAACCTTGCAACGAGAATCACGATATTCTAAAATGAGAAGTCCCAAAAGCTAAGAGAACGGCGTGGGACCATAGGAGTCAGCGAGGTGGACAAGTGGCATGCTATTTCAGGGTTTCAGAGAGTGAAGTTCCAAAAACACGAAAATTGGATTCGTGATATTGTGAAGTCCGAAGTCTTGATGGAGTAAAGGGGTGTTGAAAGGTCAACTAGGCGAGTGTATCGGGATTTCAGGAAATCAGGATTCAGGAATCATGGGGGCAAGTTTCTTGACACCGTGACCGCTGAAATCGCGACAAGGAAAATCCTGAAAAAGGGAAAAGGAAAGGTCAGCGCTGACTATTTTCGGGTTTTGGGGATTCGAGAGACTAACGCTTGACCACTGGATTCACGAAGTTGCGAATTCTGATCTCCCAAGTGCGAAGAGGGGATCCCGTGAGAGTTTGTTGTGGGTGAAAATTTCCCGATAGGGAAATAATAGAGTCGTTTAGAGTTCTTCGGGCCAGTGGTAAAGGAAAGATCCTGTGTTGACGTGGACCTTCCGACCTGGGGGTTGAGAGGATGCGGGCATCGTCATCACTTGGGCACTGATGGGAAAACCCAAACTGATTTACTCACCTATCAGGCTCAAGATGGCTAATCAGCAGGTAGCGAGCCCCTTTGGAAGATTAGAACATGTCCATGTAGACGTTGATGGGGAAAGGACATTTGCATACTTTCAAGTAATTGAGATTGTTGACGATATTTGTCCTTATCCTGCGATGTTAGGAATTGACTGATCTTTCAACAATTCGACCATCATTGACCTAAAAAAGATAATAATGACATTTGAAGGTAATGGCCTTAAATTCATTGCACCTTTGGACCCATATGAAGGTTGCAGGTACATAGAACCTATCAAGGAAGAAGACCATGTATATGAGTTGGAGAACATTTAAAAGTTGACGGCAAGACAATAGGATTACATTAATCCTACAACAGATGGAAGCCTCAACTGGTGAAGTGAAAGAGCATGCTCATCAGATTTAGAAGAGGCATTAGAAAATAGGCAGAACAAGATGTATGAAGTCTCCACATGGTGATGTTTCAGATTGACCAAAGTAGTTCGTTCGATTGGCACAGAAGTAAGTAACCTTCCAACATTTGATGGCTTGAATCATTTAGAAACATTTCTAGCTGAATTTGAGAAAATTGTACCAATACAATAGAGGATGTTGGCACTAGATGAAGCATTAAAATCCACACCAGCCATATGGTGGGGAGCACACAAGAACAAAATCATGGAATGGACACAGTGTCGCACCCTATTGACAGTGCACTTTTCAAACCAAGCAGAAGGATGTGAAGTTCATTACACAGGCTAGAGTTTCCCTAAGGATCACATGCGAAGCTATGAGGAGGCCTGGAAGAACATCCCTAAAGAACAGTGGGTTCATAAATTCATTAAAACCTTGGATACTACACCTATCAACTGGTATCTTCAAGCGGAACTGCGCCTCATCACTATACACTGGTATGTAATGAATCAGAACTTTATAGCTACCTTCTTATTTGAAATTTAGTATCCTACAGTAGATTAGGAACTACACATGGTAAGACAGAAGGTCTATGAGGAGGTACCTAACCTCCCTTTTGAGCAAGAAGAAGACAAATGGACTGCACCTCTTCAGTAGTTACAGGATTTCTACAATATTAATGTTGATGAGGATGATGACCCTAGATATCTAAACCTTGTAAAAACTAAAGGCCACAGGGACAAAGAAGGGCCTGAGATCGAATTACCCTTTGTTGGACAACCTATTAAAATCAAGAAAGTTAACACTGGAACATAACAAGCACCTAAGATGGAAAATGTGGGAGACTAATGGGATCATGCCACTATTAGCAAGATCACATAACTATTACATGAATATCATGACTTGTTTCCCACCAAGTTCATAGATATGAAGGGAATTAAAGGGTCCATGGGATAAATGAAGATCCCTCTAAGACCAGATGAAATACCTATCAAGTAGAGACCTTACAGACTGAATCCCAAATATAAGAAGAAAGTTAGGATTGAATTGGATAGAATGCTGGAAGAAGGAATCATAGAACCTATGGAAGAATCTGAATGGATTAGCCCTGTGGTAGTTCAAGATAAGAAGATGGGAGAAATCAGGTTTTTTGTAGACCTAAGAAATTTTAACGATGTCAGTCTACATGACCCATTCCCTGCACCTTTTACTGATGAAGTATTAGATAATGTAGGAGGACAAGAGTTTTACTCATTCACAAATGGGTTTTCAGGTTACCACCAGATTAGAATTGCTAAGGAAGCTCAACATAAGACCACATTTGCAACAGAATGGGGGTCGTTCCAGTATACTTTGATGCCTTTTGGCCTAAAGAATGCACCAGCCATCTTTTCCAGGGTGGTGGTCGAAGCATTTAAGGACTTCTTACACAAATTCCTAGAATATTTTTTGATGATTGGACTGTCTTTAGCCTAATGAAATATGATATTGAATGTTTACGATTGATGTTAGTTAAGTGCAGGCAATGCCAGATTTCCCTGAACTTAAAAAAATGCATTTTCTTTCTTTTGACCCTTTGGAGTGTTGCTAGGGCATATTGTGTGTAAGAAGGGATTGTTGGTAGATCCTTCCAAGATTGCCATCATTGTTGATCTACCTCCCCCTACTACATTTAGACAGTTGTTCACTACACTAGGACACACTGGATAATACATGAAGTTCATTAAAGGGTATGCACAGATAACAACATCTATGGAGAAGCTATTAAAGAAAGACAGTAAGTTCCAATGGACAGAAGAATACCAGCAGAGCTTCGACACACTAAAATAGAAAATGGTCACTGCATGAATCTTGGTTTTCCTAGATTGGAGTAAGGAGTTCAATGTTCATGTTGATGCTTTGTCAATAGCCTTAGGATTAGTTTTAGCATAGCCAAGTGCAAGAGAAATTGACCACCCCATAGCCTTTGCGAGCAGGAAGCTTTCCACAGTTGAAAGGAACTATACTACGACTGAAAGAGAAGGCTTGGATATGGTATATGTTCTACAGAAGTTTCGACACTATTTGTTGGGAGGACATTTTAAGATGTTCACTGACCACTCTGCATTGAAATACTTGGTCAACAAGCCAGTGTTGGGCGGAAGAATATGAAGATGGTTATTTTTATTCTAGGAACATGACTTTGAGGTCGTGGTTAAGCTAGGGAGAATGAATAAGGGACCTGACCAGTTATCTAGGTTAGAACATGGAGAGGAACCTACTAGTCTAGAAGATACACTACCAAATGCATAGTTGTTGGCCATCTGGAAAGTCGACGATCACTTCGTCGAGATAGTTTAGTTCCTGTCCACAGGAATGACACCTCACGAATATAAAGTTATGCAGAAGAAACAATTGGTAGTCCACAGTGTCGATTTTGAATTGATATCTAGACAATTGTATAAGATGGGACCTGATGAGATCTTGAGGAGACACATTATGGAGGCAGAAAGACCACTACTTATGGAAGAATCACATAAAGGCATCACAGGAGGACACTTTGCAAGGAAAGCAATAGTGCAAAAGATTCTCAGAGCTAGCCTTTGGTGGCCTACTTTACATAAGGATGCTAAGGAATATTACAAACCCTGTGACATATGTTAGAGAGTAGTAAATTCGTATAGAAGAGATGAGATGCCTTTGGCACCACAATTAACACTACAAGTATTTGAAAAATGGGCCATTGATTTTGTGGGACCTATTAACCCACCAGGAATGTGCACATGAGCGAGATACATCATTACTATGACAAAGTACTTGACCAGATGGGCGGAAGAAAGAGAAGTCAAGGATTGCAGTGCAGTTACAACTGCGCAGTTTATTTTTGAGGATATCATAACTAGATTTGGATACCCAAAGACCCTCATGAGTGATCAAGGCACACACTTCATCAATAAAACTATTGAATCCTTGATGCAGGAATTCGAAGTTCACCATCAGAAGAGCACCCCATACCATCCATAGTAGAACGGTACAGTCGAAGCTTTCAATAAGAACTTGGAGACAACACTGACGAATATTTGCAGTGTGAATAGAGATGACTGGGATTTAAGAATTCCAGCAATGTTATCGATCTATAGAAATACCTGCAAGAATTTAACAACACAGACCCCATTTAAGTTAGTATATGGCTTAGAAGTAGTGGTACCTATGGAATACTTGGTTCCTAGTTTAAGAATTGCAACATTCATAGGTATGGATGACACTGGCATTGTTCAAGACATAATTGCGTAGTTGGTAGAACTGGAAGAAGACAAGTTTATTGCAACATTTCATCAGCAGGTATAGAAGGAAAGAGAAAAGGCTTATCATGACATAGATATCAAGAGGAAGGCATTTAAGAATGGAGATTTGGTCTTTCTATATGACAGCAAGTTCATGAAGCATCTAAGGAAGTTCATGACACATTGGCTTGGGACATTTGAAGTTGTATATGTCACAGAAGGAGGAGTTGAACAGTTAAAGACCCTAAACAAAGTATGGAAAGAAGGTTTGGTAAATGGGAGCTGGTTGAAACTGTATTATGACAGCCAACTGCCTCGTAGCTCTCTGTAAAATCATACGAAGAAGGTTCTAGGTACCAGGTGTAGTTGAAACTGGGTACCAAACACGGGAAAGACAGTCTACATAGGAAAGGGAGGGACTGAGCATCAAGCAGAGGTTGCTCTGCAAAATCTAAAGTCGAAGTAAAACAAAAGGTTTAGTATTGCAGTGACTCGGGACAAGTCACAGGTGAGTTTCCCTTAGTTATGGAAGGAAACAAAGATTAAGGAGGAAGCACAAAGTATGAACTACATAGAAGGCACACAAACTGAGAATGGGTTGAAGTGGCCGAAGAAGAGTAAAAGAAGGAGAGAAGTAAAGGAAAGTGAGTCGTTGAATGAGAAGATCAGGGAAGATAGATTGATAAGGAAAGATGGATCGTGGACAACTCAGCAAATGGAAAAATCCACCAATGGATACTTTGGAGCTCCTCGTAGGAAAGAAGGAAAGACAGGTGGCAAAGCTTGGAAAACATCAGTCAAGTGGACCTAGGGTTTTAGACACCTAGGGCTTTCGGATCTATGGTTTTGACACTTACCCTTCAGTCTAAGATTGTCCGAGAGTCATTGTAATGTATAAATAAAGGTCTAGAATACATGGGAAGGGTTAGAGAGAGACCACGATTGTTGTTGAGTGATTAGTGTTGTGTGTGAAGTATTGTGGAAGAGAGTATTCTTGTATTGTAATATCTTCAGTTGGGTGCGAAGATCAACCCTGTCACTAGGTGCACAGGTAGGGGAGAGAAGAGAAAGAGAGATATCTGCAAGCTAAGTGCACAGATAGAACTGTATGATTTCATATAATATATCAAGAAACATAGTTCTGTGGACATATCCCTAGGGAGAGGGTGAACCACATATATCTTTTTGTTCTATGTGATTGATGTTGTGTTATTTGTTATCTTCTATATTATTATTGCATTATTGTGTTAGATTTGAGATATAATTATGTGAAGTAGGCTTAAGTGTGGTAAAGAATAACTAGATTGTTCTATATTGTTTCCTTGGATCCACTTACATTTCCTCTATTTGTATACACTTGTGTCCTAGAACCCCCTATTGCTACTTTAGGTGAGACTACATATGCTCCGCAGGTGTTGCCGAAAGGGTCAGTAATTAGGGCTTGTTGGTGCGCTATTAGAGTTGAACCCTGGGCCTGCCTGTATGCCAACAAATACATAACTTCCCAAGATGATAGAGTAACTTTTCCTACAAAAAATAGTTCTCTACTTGTGCACCATGGGTTAGCTTCTCATGTACTTCTTTAAAATCTTGATTGATGGCATATTTCTCTACATAGATATCATGAGATAAAGAAGTATTCTTCAAAACAATAGAAGCAACAATAGGAGGTCTAGAAAGCATATTGGATGCCTTATTACTTGTACCCTTAGGGTAACATATAGGCTTATGATATTGCATCAATATTTCAACCCATGGCATATTCACTAACATCTCTCTCGATCTCAAAAGGCTATTGAAGATTTGGCAGTGCTAATACTGGTGTGGTATTGATCTTATCCTTCAAAATGTCGAAAGATTTTTGTTGCTTTCCTTCCCACTGAAAAGTGTTATTCACATTGGTTAAGGCATGCAAAGGAGTAGCTAAAAAGGAGATGTTAGGAATGAATCTCCTCCAATATTGGACTGCACCCAAGAAGCTTCGGACCTTGGTTACACTCTTTGGCTCAGGCCATTTTACAATTACTTCAATTTTGGAAGGATCAATCTTCAGTTGTCCTCCTCCCACGATACGACCTAAGTATACAAGTGTAGTCTTTCCAAAATCAAATCTAGACATTTTCACATACATATTTTCCCTTTTCAAAGTATCCAATACCTGCTTTACCTGCCTTACATGTTCATCCCAAATCTCGCTAAAAACAAGAATCTCGTCTAAATGCGCAATCACAAAGTCATCCAGGAAAGGCCTGAATACATCATTCATCATACGCATGAAAGTTGTCGGAGCATTGCAAATCCGAAACGGCATAACTAACCACTCAAACAATCCCTGTTTGGTTTTAAAGGCAGTTTTCCATGCATCTTGTTCTGCAACCCTGATTTGATGATATCCTCTGCACAAATCCAACTTAATGAAATAAACAACATTCTTCAATTGATCAAGTAAATCATCTATACAAGGAAGAGGGTATTGATTTTTCACCGTGATTTTATTCAAAGCCTGGTAATTGACACACATTCGCCATGTGCCATCCTTCTTTGGCACCATCATGATATGAGAGCCACAAGGATATGAACTGGGCCTGATGACCCCTTGATCCAATAAGCCATGTACCTTCTTCTTGATCTCTTTCATCTCCACAACTGACATCATGTACATTCCCACATTAGGAAGAGGAGAATCCTATTGAAGATGTATCTCATGTTGGATTTCCCTCTTAGGAGGTAATCCATTCGATTCCTAAAAAATATCATCATACTTAGAAACAATATCAATTAATTCATTTTTATGAGATGGATCACATCCTTGGAAAGCATCGGATGTCCCGACATTTTTCTCTTTGACGACCATGAGTACCTATCTCTTATTAGTGGTTATGATTATTTTCATTTTCCCTACACTAACAAGTGTCAAATTTACCCTCATGTTGTGAGCTCTAACAATATATTCCACTCCACCTTTTGTAAGGTGGTATTTTTTCTCATGACAAAAGAAGTCTTATTTTATATCATAAATATAAGGACTTCCCAACACTATGCCACATATATCAAGTGGTAAAACATCCAAATCCGCTTCATCAATCAACTTGGAATCAATATCAAATATAACCCTACATTGTTTGGTGACATTAAGTTTTTCTTTATCACATACCCAACCAAGAGGATAAGGTTTGGATGTGGTCTTGTTTCAAGACCCATATTCTTGACAAGTTCTTCAGATATTAAGTTTACTTCGGAACCCGAATCAAATAATGTATCTATCTTAGTATGTTTAGATACAACTCGTATATGAAATAACTCATTCCTCTTTTGTTCATCAATATGAGATTCATCATCGAAACTTGAACAAGCATGAAGAGAATCTTTACCTTGTAATCCAATCGTTGTGATCTTTCCTTCATCTTCTGATTCAAAACCAAGATCTTGTTGTATTGTAGAAACGGTCCTTGTCTTCCCCTTTCCACTGAACTAGTTCGGTTTCTTTTCTAGATGTAGTTTCCAACAACGTTCTTCATCATGACCGCCCTTCTTGCAATGAGTGCAAGATGGTTTTCCTCCTTCTCTCGTCACTGTAGTGGTCTACATTTCCTTCCTTTTAAACTTCTTGAAAGTCTTATGTGAGAAATCAGAAGGTTTCTTCATGGGATCTTCTTGAACATGTTTCCCCCTGTTCTCAAGCTGAGTGGCTTGCACACAAACTTCATCAAGACTAGTGGGGTTAAACAAGAGTAAAGTATGATGAATATAACTGCAAAGTGCACCAAAATACTTCATTAAATTTTCATAAGAATCCAAAGGAATGTTCAATGCTAGATCTTTCTTCCTAAATTATTTTGTGAAACTTTGTACAATTCAACCTTTACTCTGCCTTAAAGTTTTCCATTCCATCATTGCTTTATGTAAATACCCTAATGGATAGAATTGCTTCCTTATCTTTGTTTTAAATTCCGACCATGAGGAAAGAATATTACCACACTTACTTATGTCTTGTATCTTTCTCTCCCACCATACGAGAGCGGTGCCTTCCAACTGAAGAGAAGTCAGTTGCACTTTAACTTCTTCTTCATCAATATGTTGAACACAAAAATATACTTCAACCTGTCGGATCCAATTGTCTAGCTTTTCAGGATTAGCATCTCCATTAAACATAGGCAAAGAAAACTTTACATCAAGATTTAATAATGTTTTCTTAAAAGAGGCTTTATGGTTAGAATGATGAGAGTGACGAGAATGCTCAGAGGAAGAAGAACTAGAACTTGAAGGCGAAGATGGAGGCTCAGGAGGATCTCCTCCAGCCCCTTGATTTATTGAATCATCATCATCGGGTGGTGCTTATTTTTTCTTCCCTTTCTTCTTCATCCTCTTCTCGTAATCTCCATACATTCGTTCGACCATTTATTACATACAATAAAAGACCATGTGAAAAATTTTCTCCCGTTCATCACACTTGTCCTCTTCTGCCATATTCTTCCTTCAAGATGCATGACCAACCTCGGGATTGAATTTCTTAAGAGTTACTTCACCATGATTATTCTTGGCCCTAGTAAGCATTCATACTCAACAATTCAAATCAAAGATGATTGCTCTTATACCAACATGATCTGGGATCTTTTCGTCAAGTGACTTATTAAAGAATTGTATTAAATGAGCATAAACTAAAGTACACCATAAAGAAGGAAAATATCAAAAGGAAAGAGACATAATCATGCAATATGAACACAAAGAACTTGATAATGGATTTTTTCCCTAGTGGACTATGTCTGCGGGTCATGCTCTCAAATGGGTAGGTATTTTTATTAACTCCACAAAAGAATTGGGAAAACTACATAAGTATACCTCATTCTAGAGTTAATCTATAGAAGCTTTGCTCAGATCAAAAAACTAACACCACCACTACGTTCGTGGTGTCGTTTTACCTAAAAATGAATTTCCCCATGCCTCGATCTGAGGCTGACACTTTCAGGCCCAAGAGACACCTCTACATCGGTTATCGTGCCACTGCCTCTGCAATATATGACTGGAAAATCTTGAACTACATTCCCAGTCTGTCTCAAAAATTGCACCCAAATCCGTATCGCATGGATGCACTTGGTCTCACATGTCTCTCCTCTATTTTGAAATCTGGCCGAGACCCCCCTTCTTATACAAAAATATAGGCGGTTATGTAATAAGTGACACGGTTGGCAGAGTGGTTAGTGGAGATAAGTTTAGAGTGTAGGATGGCAGAGGTCCTGAGATCGAATCCCATGGAATCCACCTTTGGAATATAGTTTTAAACAAAATTTTGGCATGATTACTAAATATAGCAATGGTTGTTAGAATGGAAGACCTATAAAATATGGTGGAATACGCTATATATAGTGGCAGTTTGAATAAGCACCTACATTGGCATATCCGGTGGTCATATGGGCTAAAACATAACCAAGGGTTGGGCCAAAGGCCTAGCCCTTTTCTACCCCATATGAAACATTATCCAAACATAAATATAATTCGGACCATGGTATAAATAAGAAACATGTAGTGGTGTATTGGTTAGCGCAGAGATGTGAGGCCTTTGGGCTAGAGGAGGTCAAGGGTTCGATTCCGATGGAGTCATAAAAAATTTGGTCACATTCTAACCACTGGAAGGATGCCACATGGCACCCCATGACTGGGCCACATGGCACCATATCATTTGTCCATGAAAATGACATGTGTCATCACCTAATTTGCCCACGTGTCTGCCATCAATCTGTACTACCTTTCCATGCCATCCCATGCCAACTCGGAATTGTGCCATTTAAGCTGTATGGATGTGACACATGTCACCCTTACAGTGGTGCCACATGTCACCTTTACCTTTTGACTTTTTGATGAAGTTTGACCTAAACTTTGACTCCTTATAAATTTTAATCTGTAACTTCATTTGACGAGTCATTTGTGCTATTAGAAATATTGTGACACTCTCTTCGCGATCATTCCATTTTCATTGACTTTTGGAAACTTTGAATTTTTGCTCTTTTATTGTCTACAGAATCCATTCTAAGCGTTCTGAGTTTCTTATGTGAGTTCTGAGTTGTTATTAGCCTTCTCTGGCTCCTTTTTCGATCAAGTACAGTGCCACTTTATGAGCACAAACAGGTCATGGGGGGTTTCCTTCATACTTAGGATAGGTAGGGTAGGGACCCTCGGGGGGTTTAGGAAGGCGAAGGTTGTGGAAAATTCTCTAGGAGTTTTCCTTGACACTCTGGTACTTGCTTTTCGTGGAATGCAGTATTCTACTCCTCTACCCATTTTTCAAAGACGGGTTGAGGTTAGTCATGAGGAGGGTTTTACTCAGGGTCTTTCTTTTGGGAGGACTTTTAACCGAAAAAAATAGGCTATTAAAGATACTCCTTGGACAAGTGGACTGGGCAGTGATCTCTCTCCTTTAAAGTCTAGAAAATCACATCGTAAAGCAAAGGATAAAGAAAAATTGGCTACACAACCAGACACACCTTTTTTTTAGTAAGGGGATCTTAGAGGAATTAAGTCCGTAGCCAAGGATAAATAATGATCCTTATCTCCCTTAACCTAAGCAGAGTTGGAAGGGATCCCAAATGTGTTGCACTCTGAAGATTATTGTCGAACCTGTTACCTGAAATACTTTTCTTCCAAGAAACATTGGTGGAAGATTTTAAAGCGCAAGATTTTGTTAGTACCCTTCGACCAAACTGGATGGTGTGTGTTGTCAGTTTGAAGGGGAAATCTTGAGGGTCTTTTTGTTTCTTGGGATCCTCTTAAATTTTCTCTTACTTCCTTTTTAAGTGTTGGTGGAATTTGGTTGACAAGTACACTACTTGAACTAAATTTTCATGTTACTTTGGTTAACTATTACGAGTTGTGTATAGATCACAAAACTTTATGGGACAAGGTGGTTATAAGTGTATTGTTGGACATTTAAAAATTAATTGTGGCAGGCGACCTGCATTTCACTATTTATGTTGGTGAAGTGTGGGGGGATAAAGCCTGGTTGGACCCTTTCGCATGGTACTTTAAATAAATCTTCCAAGAAAATGGGTTAGTGGATATAACCCCTATTGATTGTGTTCCTACTTGGCCTAATGGCAGAAGTGGGATGGAGGAAATTACTAAACGTTTGGATGGGATTTACATGGTCGAGGATTTGATCAAGGTTTTTGGGAGGCATCGATCTTGGGTAGCCCTTCCCTTCATCTCATACCATGATCTGGTACTAATACAACTAGAGAATTATCAAAGAAGGGTTATCTATCCTTTCAAGTTGAACCCTTTTTGGGTGGGGGAAGATGGTTTCGGTGATTTAGTCTCAGAGGTTTGGAATTTACCAGCATTTGTGGGAGAATCCTCAGCTCAAAAAAGACTTGTCTAGAAATTGAAAGTATTTAAAACTAAAGTGAAATCCTAGGGAACTGAGTTGCAGCATAAGAAACATATAGAACTTTACTTGATTGAGGATAAGATAAGGAATATTTAACTTATAAAGGCTCTAAGGTTGGATTCAGGGGACTCTGATGTTCAAATTAAACTTCTTGAGAAAAAACGTAGTAAGATTCTCCTAGCAGAGGAGGAATTTTGGAGACAAAGAAGTAGAGCAACTTGGCTACAGAAAGGTGACCAGAACACCAAATTTTTTCTCCAGTTTGCAAACCATAGACGAAACCACAAAGCTATTTGGGAAATCAAGGATGAATATGACAACTTTCACTGGAGACAAGAGGCTATGTTAACTGAAGTGGTTAGACGTTTTAAATTTTCCTACTCGGACATAGGACAAAACTCGATTCTGGAGTAGGTGAGAACAACACAACTTTTTCCTTGTTTCATTAAGGATTTGGATCATTTATCCATAGAAGGGTCTTGCACAAAAGAATAAATTCAGGGAGCTCTTGAGGTTTTTTCCAAGTACAGAAGTCTTGGATCAGACATGTGGACAGTGGAATTCTTCCTCCACTTCTATGATCTAGTAGGGGACGACCTACTTGAGGGTGTGGATGAGTCTAGGAGGGAGGGTACTATGTAAAGATCCTTAAACTCTACGTTTTCAGATCTCATTTCGAAGGTGAGAAGGCCAACTACTTTTGGGGACTTCAGACCTATTACACTGTGAAACTTGGCATATAATATTATTTCTAAAGTCACAGAAAACAAGCTTAAGACGATCCTCTCTAGGTCAGTCTTTGGGGAACAATTGGGCTTCCTAAAAGGTAGACATATACTGGATGTTGTAGGTACTACACAGGAATTCCTCCACAGTATAAAAGTGAAAAAGATGAAGGATCTCATTCTTAAAATTGACCTAAAGAAGGATTATGATTGTGTTAACTGGGATTTTCTTAGATTGCTCCTTCTCCAAACTAGATTTGCCCTTGTGCTTACAAACTGGATTGTGTGTTGTGTTACTTCTGCTACTTTCTATGTATTGATCAACAATGGTCCTACCCCTTTTTTCCAGAGTGGGCATGGTCTCAGGAAAGGGTGCCCCTTATCGCCACTGCTATTTATTTTAGTTATGGAAGGCCTTTGTCTTCTACTAAAAAAGGCTTAGACAGATGGGGATATTACAGGTATTAAGATTTCACGCTCCTTGAAGATTCTCAATCTCTTCTTTGTGGATGATGTTCTCATTATGACCAAATATATTTTAAGTAAATGGAAGGCAATTGATTCCTTACTTTCTACCTTTTTCCGAGCCTCTGGACTTTTTATAAATCCTCTTAAGTCTACCTTCCACTTTTCTAGCTTATCAAAGGAAGAGTTATTTTCGTTGAGTTCTCCCTTTCCTTTTAAGTTTGTGGATCTCTCGGAAGGTTTCAGGTACCTGAGATTTTTTCTTAAACCTACAAATTATAGAGTTGAATATTGGTGTTGGCTCATCCATAAGTACAGGAAGTGGATCAGGCTCTGTTGCCACTATTGGCACTCTTTTGGAGGAAGGTATATTTTGGTCAAGTCTATGTTAGAAATTATGTCAGTATACTGGTTGATGGTAGCTATTATTCCAACCTTGGTGCTTACTAGGATCAAACAATTGATATTCAAATTCTTGTGGTCAAGGAGTGGGAAAAATAATTGGGTCCATCTCTGTAAATGGGAGTTTATTTCCAAACCAAAACTAGAAGGTGGTTGGGGGGATTAAGAATTTACCCTTGTTCAGCAGAGACCTAGCAGTGAATACCTCTTGTGGCGTTGCTTGATGAAAGATGACCTTTGGCTCAGAGTGTTATTGGATAAGTATATCCCTTCTACCATTGTTGTGGCCTGGTTAATATCTACTTCAAAGTTGTCTCACAATGTTTCGATCTTTTGGTGTAACCTGGTCAAGTTATTGGAGGTAATCACCTAATGGTTGGCTTGGAATCCTAGGTCAGGACATTCAATTCTCATTGGTAAGGATATGATCCTAGGCCTTAATACTTTCTCTTGGTTATCTCCTTCCCTGATTACATCTCTAAAGAGGGAAGGTATACATTATTTATATCGGGCTAGAGGTATTGATAGGACATGGGTCGTATTAGCTCAGTGGAAATCTAGTAAAGTGTTGGGGTTCTTATGTATTGAGGCTGTGGAATGGGATTGTTATTGCAATGCTTTGTTGGCCTCAGGATTCGAACTGACTGATAGACCTGATACTCTTATTTGGACTGGGGGTGATCGATCGAGCTCCATTTCTACAAATAATGCATATTTGGCCTTAGCTAGTAGGAACTGGTTATACAACAACATATGGTGGCATCGAATACTTTGGACTTGGGATCTAAGGACAAAGGTAAAAAAAATTATGTGGCTCTTGATGGAATATAGGATCATAACCTAGGACAACCTACAGCATAGGGGCTGGTTTGGGCATAGATTTTGTGGCATTTTCTCACAGTAGGTAGAGTCGACATTACACATTATGATCCACTATAGATTCACTCAGCGGGCTTGGCTACAGGTGACTCTTTCTCTTAACTCAAACTTTAGTTGGAGGGGAGCCACTCTTCAAGATAGGTTTCTGGACTGGTCAAATTCTTGTACATCTCTTCCTCATTTACCAACCATTTTTTTTTGGAATATCTGGATAGAGTGCAACAAGGTACTTTTTTATTCTCGACAACCCTCCTAAAATCTGGTTTTACATAGGATTCTTAGCAGCTTAGATCTTCCTCGGACAAGAAGTATTTTGGTTCGAATATCTTGCCTTCCTCCAGTGCTTGATGGGGGAACAATAGCTGGGTGGTTTGATGGAGTGGCTTAGGATAATGGGATGAAAAGTGGTTTTGGCAGTGTTATTAGGACCGATGTGCATAAAGAATTCAAATGGACTCTAAACTTTGGATCGGGTACAAACAATAGAGACGATCTTTTGAGAGTTTGGGCCCTTCTTACTTTAGCTTCCCGATAACATATTCAGTATCTACAAGTATTCAGAGACTCAAGAATCTCCATTGAATGGTTGAATCAAAGAGGGAAACTACATATCCTCAATTCACATTGTTGGAAATAGAGGGTTAATGAATTGGTGAAGGCTTCATGACTCTTTGTTTTACCCATGTCTTTAGAGAGTTCAATAAACAGGTGGATACTCTCTCAAAAAATTCTTTGCTCTTACAGGAGGGTAACATTTTCTACTCCCAGGTGTTCGATGGACACCTAGGTCCCACTTTGTCACTTAAGCTCTGGCAAAGTTTTTTTGAGTTAACTGGCGACTATCAGTCTCTTTTTTATAACTGGTGTCTAGTTATGAGTCTCTTGCAGACACTCTAATTTTTTTGTTTGGATTTGTTTGGGAGGTTTTTTTTTATGATGTGTAGCTTCTCTTTTCTAGCTGGCTTTGGTCTGTATTGTATATTCCCTTGTAGATGGTGAAAAGGAACAGAGATATCTCCTTTAAACCCAGGTTCTCAAATGTAAACTTTATATATTAATATAAGTACAATTTTATGTGGAAAAAAAAAATAGAAAATAAAAACATTTTCTTTTAAGAATATGAGATACATCATTCAAAAGTATTGTTTTTATTAATCATAATTAAATAGAAAATCTTTAATCTTAATAAAAAAGAATTATCACCATAAAAGTTAAATGACATTTTCTAATAAAATAAAATATCCTTAAACAATATTTTCAAAAAGTGGATGAGTTACAACATGGAGAATTGATCTTTTAACTATAATTGTCATTACATGTTATAGATAATTGCCATTTCATATAAATATGGTCTATACAATGACTAATTTATATATGTTTTAATGAATGATTGAATTTTATTTATATATGTTTTGATGAATAATTGAGTTTGATTAGAGTATAATTATAGGAAAACTTGAAATGGGATTTGTAAGTTAAATAAGTTTTAATGTTTAGAAATTAATGTTTAAAAGTTTAATTTGATATTTAAATTTACGAGTTTTTATTTTTATTTTGGAGAGTAGTGTTTTTGAAGGAGTAATGTGATTTTGATAAAAAGAGGGTAGTCATAATTATTTTTCTAGTTGATTGATGGAAAAGTTTGGTATTGGATTTAAGAGAAGTGAACATGCATACTAAGCCACGATGGTATTTAAGCCTCAAAAATCTTGTTGTTATTGGCCTAATGATGTGTTATGAGTTGGTTGATGCATACTAAGCCACGATGGTATTTAAGCCTCAAAAATCTTGTTGTTATTGGCCTAATGATGTGTTATGAGTTGGTTGATGGGTGCATGTTACACTACAGAGTAGGTCATATCTCTAATCTAGTTTCACACTCATTTCGAAATCAATTCTAGAAACACAAAACCCAACACTAATTGAAAACAAAAACCAAAAATTAATTTTGTAAAAAGCAAGTGAATTATAAATCTCTTATTTATGAATCACATATAAATTCAACATCTATACAATAAAAATTAGCAAAGAACAAAGAATATGTAAAATTAAAAATGATAGAGCATAAAGTCGTGATAAAGTGATTCAACCAAAAGAGACCATTTGAATCTATCAAATATATATTTTAAGAGTATTTTCGAGTGATAACACTTCACTTGTTATTATCCGACCTTCTCTATAAATCAGAGATTGGCGGGATAAACCGCATTAATGCCTTTATCGCGGATATAGGAATCACTGGTATCAAATTAATGATTACTGAGATATTAAACTCTACGTTAAAAAAAAATTAACGTTTAATGGAATGAAAAGTTATACTTATTTTTATAAAATATACTATTTAAATTTGAAAGTTAAATCGAAATAAATTTAAATCTAGAAATTTGATATAATAGGGATAAGATATGTAATTTAGGGTAAATTAATGACGATGTAACATTAATTGACTTTAAAACTAAAATATTAATAATATTAAAAAATAAAAATAAATTTTAAATTATTTTAATATCTTAATTATAAGATGAAGTATACTTTAGTTAAATATTTTTAGGGTTAGGGTTATTGGATTTTGAGAGTTTTGTTTTGTAAGGTAGGCAAGGTTTGAAACTCATCCAAAAATATTCAATCATGTTAAGAGTTAGTGTAGTCCAGATTAGATGTATTATTAATTGATATGAATATATGTGAAAAATAAAATAATTTTAATAAATAAAAATAGACATTTATAATTAATTATTAATTTAATTTTGAAAACTAAATGTAAAAATATATTAAAAATAAATTTAATTTAATATGAATCAAATGTGAAATTTAAAGTAAATGATGTCACATGGATAGATTTTAAAAATAAAATATCAATAACATTAAAATATAAAATAAAGTAAAAACAAATAAATAAAATTTAAATAATCATAATATTCTGATTGCAAATTTAAGCCCCCACCAGTGTAGACTAGTTGGAAATAGTTGTTAAGGAACTCCTTGCAATGTCCTTGGTTCAAACCTCACCTAACCTAATCGGTGTCCTATGTCATATGAGTACAAGTGTGCCTTTCAATGGTGAATTAATGTAAATGAATTAGTTCTATACAAAAACCAATCTATATAAAAATTGTCCCTATAAAAGTTTAGAACAAAATATTTGTACAGTCTCATAAATGAAGGTAGTTTGAGAATTTATATGGTATTGAACTAATCAAGCTTTGCAGTTCTCAATATCTAATCATTTGCAATGGTCTAATGAAGTTGTGGTAATCTAACCAGATGACTTGTATCCATGGGCTGGGTAGTAGGGTTGTGGACTATGTGATATCGAATATCTTTGTTTACAACCATATAGTAAATTTTGACCTTTTAAATGACCATGACCCTGACTCTAATCATAGACCTTTAACCCTAACTCTAAACTTTATCATGTACAAAAAACCCCTTGAAGATAACTTTGGTAACCAAAGGTATCTGTTTTTTTACAAAAATAAAGCTAATTTCTTATTAAAGAACTTAAACACCGAAGTCAATCTTCTATCATATAAAAACAATATTGAAGACAGCTATAATAATTTTACAACAATCATATCTACCTCCATAAAAAAAAATCTCTTAAAAGATGATCCTACCTTAAAAATCTTTACGAATCTCATAATGTCCTGAACAAAATTCCAAAAGTTTCTAGAAAAGATGATGTTTTTAGTATAGAAGACATAAGGTTTTGGGTGAATAGACTTGCAAATGGGAAAGCTAAGGAAATTGAGGGCTATCAAACTTAAATATGAAAAATTTGAGAGCCTATTTTGATCCCTCACATACACAAGATCTCCAATTTAGCAGTCACGGCTTCCATAAACTTTTGACTCAAAATCTCATTGTACATATTTTTAAAAGTGGGGATAAAATAAATCCCCCTAATTATAGGACCATTATGATTAGCTCCATTTTATCCAAGATATATGGAAGTATTTTGGAAAAGAAGAAAAGCATATGGTTTGAAAGCCATGGAAAAAGTGCTAAAGGTCGAGCTAGTTTTAGAGGTTATCATTCAACTCTAGACCACCTTATCACGCTTAGGATATTGCAGAGGAGCGTTGCAACAATAAAACCAATCTCCTTTGTTGTTTTGTTGAATTTATGGAATCTTTTAACTCTGTGTCTGTGCCTAGGACGAACCTTTGGAATAGGTTAGAAGAGATCAAATTTCCCTCCTTTTTGAGATTTTTTGTGGTAAGGTTGTATGAGAATGTTATTTCCAAGTTTAGGAGCATTGAGGGTTGGTCAGAAGAAATCAATTGCAATATAGAAGTCAAACAATTCTTTCATCTATCCCCTACCCTTTTTTTCATTTGCATTGACAAGTTAGAAGATTATTTGGAAGCCACGTGTTGTGTTGGACCAACTCTTGCTAGTATAGTAATCATCCTTCTTCTCTATGCCGATGATATTTTCTTATGGAAAGGAATCCCTATGACCTTATTAAGAATATTAGAATCCTCAAGGACTTCCGCTCTAGTACAGGTATGACTGTGAACACTAACAAAGCAAAGGTTATCATTAAATCCAACAAGATCACCTAAGATAATTTTGTATATGACAACAATATCTTGGAGGAAGTTCCTTTGTACAAGTATATTGGAATTGATATTCATCACAAGATCAATTGGAACTATAGCATCGAGAAAAGGATAAATGGAGGGTGGAAAGCTTATTATGGGCTTGAAAATAATTGTAAATTAGCAGACCTCTTTGAGACTCTTATCACTATTGTTATCTTATATGGATGTGGAGTTTTGGGATGCAGTATCCCTTGAGAATCCTGGATAAAGATAGAGCAGATCCAAAAGAATTGTATAACTTATAATATCAAAATTAAGAGCAATACACCCTATCCTATCCTCCTCATTGAAGTGAGTCTTTCCCTCATTGATATCAAAGCTATGATTGTGTACTTAATGTACAAGAAAAAAATAAACAACATGGATAACAAGATGCTCCCCAAAATATCCAACCGCTCAAGGATGGCATAATGATGCCAAGTCTTGGCTAAATCATTGGAGAATAAAAGAAGAATTTATTATGCACCGATGATATTAAAAATATTGTACAAGTTAAATTGAAGAGAATCTATGGCGTAATAAAGAATTGAAGGATAAAAGAAAATTAAAATATTATAAGGAGGTGGTTAACCCTAACCTTTAAGATCAAACGCATTTCTTTGTTTTGAATAAAGTAAAGAAGATAATTAATATTGCTAAAATAAGGGCTAATTCTCAGGAGTTGCATAATAAAACTATACATTAAGAAATCCCCAAAACACCATGGCAAAAAAGAATCTCTCACCTTTATGATACCAAGAGAGTTGAAGATGAAAAAAAACTTTCTCACCAAACACCATGGAAAGAAAGAATCTCTCACATTTGTGACACCAAGAGGATTGAAGATGAAAAACACTTTCTCCTAGAATGCCTTGGGTATACTCAAATTAGATCTCAATTTCAAAATATTTGTCACAATATCCACCTTCTTAAACTTCTAAGTCATCAAAACTTTAGTGATCTTGGAATATTTCTCTTAATGTTTTTCAAGCATCGAAATAACATTTTAAAGAAATCCAAGTAGTCTCAATAACTATATCATCTTAACTTTTTTAATTGTGTGAATGAGCCTAATGGTTAAAAACATGTATTTCTTCCTAAAAAGTCACAAATTCAAATCTAGAAAAAAATAGAGTATATAAGAAAGGTATATATACATGAACTGAAGATGAAGGTGTGCCTCCAACAATTTCTTCAACAGCTAACAACTATTGTTCATTATATTTGTCTTTTTCAAAGCATCAGTCAATTCATCTTTTTCCTTTTACAAAAAATAATCTCCCAATATTTGCAGCACTATACGTCTCGTTTATGCATGAATCATGAATTGAGATCACCATGCCCGAAGGACATTAACAAGCAGCCAAGGTTCGTCACGTCAATGCTGACCTCTACTACAGTATTGTATGACATAGGCATTATAATTATAATGATATTGATAGTTCTGTTGACGGGTATAAATATCTTTTATATTTGGAAGTGGAATTGGACATCGATGAGACATTACATATGTACATTAAATTATATCGATAGTTCTGTTGACAGGTACAAATATCTTTTATATTTGGAAGTGGAATTGGAGATAGATGATACATTACATATGTAAATAATTAAATTATATCGATAGTTCTGTTGACAGGTACAAATATCTTTTATATTTGGAAGTGGAATTGGAGATAGATGATACATTACATATGTAAATTTGGACAGGAACCACATTTTCATTGTTCAATATTAAGTTAAAAAAAAAACTATCAATATAGATTTATCTTAATTTTAGTTTTACTAAAGGTGAATATTAAGCGGTGTGGAATATTTCCCAAACATTCTTTGGGGTAGGAATGTACCGAATCAACCGGTCAGGCAAACAACTATAGTAGGACTTTAGCGCAATCTCCAATTCCCGCTAATCATTCCACTCCTCCAGCGAACCATTGATGAGCCAGCTGAGCAGATTGATTTTCGAGTTTCTTAATCCGGCAGGGCAAGAGGTTTAAAGGCTCAGTATATATCTATTTTAACTTTAATTTTACTAAGGGAAGATTATTAAATTTTTAGAGGTGTAAATTTTTTTTCCTTAATTTTTTTAGAGTGCAGAAAAAATTAAAACCCACATACAATTTTCATTTATTTTTTTTTATTATTATTATTTAAAAAAAACATAGGTTAACTCCAAATTAAATTTAGACACAAAATCACATATCAACTTAATACTGGCTATAAAATAAGCCTCTCCACTAAATAAAAATACGATCAATGGTTAATATTTCATTGCCTATGTCAATCAAACAAGAAACACCGTTGACGAATAAGAGAGTGGATCGCTGCGTGTTAACCTAAACCTAAAGTGATTATCTGCTGCACCTTCTACAGATTACGGTGGATTACTAAATTGGTGCGTGTCAACCTAAACCTAAAATGATTATCTGCTGCACCTTCTACAGATTACGGTGGATTACTAAATTGGAGCGGTTACGATCAGTTACCATCTGCATGTATCACGACAAACTCAATGCTACCATCTGCATGTGTAAAGACTAACCCACACTTCTATGTACCAAAGGATTGAGCATGGAGAGGGTTCGTCTTCCTCTCCTCAGAACGCTTTTCTTTTTCTGATTTTTTTTTTATTTTAGGTTTTCACAAGTAACGTTATAAGGTTATGATGTTTAGTGTTTTTTTTATGTATATTAATAATAATAATAATAATAATCTAATTACGTCGTACATCTATTGATAATGGACAGATTTAATAGGGGTTTAGTGTTTAATAAGTTTTTTATGGACAGGATTAAATATGGTTGGAATATTCTTAGTAATCACACAAAATAAATGGCTGTGATTTCAATCATTAACTTCCTAGCTATTATAAAGACATCAGTTTATGTGTTTACTTTTTTACATTTACCTAATCATATTTAAAAATTACTTTGATAGCTAATTGATTGCCACATAAGTGATTAACAGAAATTAAAATATTAACACCAGATAAATGAAGTCCAACAGTTTATTTGTTAATAGATAATAAAATTTAATATATTTTTTTAAAAATTCATTTCATCTTCTCAGCCTTTCCACGTTCACCAGCAGCTATTTTGCTGTTGTGCTAGTTTTAAGGTTATTGTGAAGTTAGATATTAAATTGGTGTATGAGATCCATTTGTTTTTAAGATAAGGAATCTCTCAATCCAATTATTTGATTAGTATACATATTCTATTCCTTTGACTTTGAATTTGACCTTGTGACTTACATATTCGTAACGATTAAAGTGGCCTATGTCTACATCTGTGAATCCTTATTAAAAAACTGCGAAATATGTTATAAAGAAAAATCATTCTCCCATTTGTTGTAATGTGTTTGTTGTTGTAATGTGTTTATTGTGATGGATTTGTTGTACGGTTTGAAACATGGAACCGGTCTGTTGTGGGACAATATTAATAGAGGTGGGAATCACATTCGGATACGTCCAAGTTGGTCTTCTGGAATTCCGTCCATTCCACAGAGAAAACATATCACCTCACTGAGTATGATAATGTTGAGTGTAAATGCATAGCAAAGGCGGAGATGCATCCACCAGCAGCAATGGAATCTATGATAGAGAAACCAGYAAATTAAGGTGGTAGGAAGTTAAAATATAACTTTTCATGGATTGAAATATAACAGTTAAAATATAACTTTTCATGGATTGAAATATAACACTATTAGTCTTTTAGCTTAATTTTCTACCTCTCAGTAAAAATTAATTAGCTTTTGAATATTCATGACTTTGTGTACTGCAGATATACAGTTGAAAGTAATATTAAAGGCTAAACCTTAGGGGCAAAAAAATTAATTAGCTTTTGAATATTCATGACTTTGTGTACTGCAGATATACAGTTGAAAGTAATATAAAAGGCTAAACCTTAGGGGCAAAAAATTGTAGACGTGAAGTCTACTGTAACAGAAATCAAGATATTACTAAGAAACTGTGAATAACTCTCCAACTCTGCAGACTTTCGAATGCTAACAAGATTGAGGGCTTTCACAGTTTTCTTTGTAAGGCAGCTTTGTGGGTTTTCGTTTGCATGCGGTTTGCAGTTCTATGAAAATTACTGGGCATAATTTTGTATATGATATTAGTCATGGAAGACTCTAGAGTTTTCTGAGGATGAAGCATGTCATGGCCAAATTTTTAAGTCACAATTTTGACAAAACCTATGAAGCTGTGCAGCGAATTTGACATTTGTGATAGTCTAATTAATGCAAAACTACCGCTAAAACTTTGTTAGAGAAGTCTTGGTAGTTTTCTCTATCTATCTTTGATTTATTTACCTCTACTTTAGAAGCTCAGAAAATAGTTAGCAACATCGAAAGCATGGGGAGGAAGAGGGTTAGCAGAGAAAGAGGGTTAGCAGAGAAAGTGATAGGGAAGAAGTGTTGCAGGCCAAACCAACACGATCCTCACGTAATACAATGTTATGATTATTGTAACATATATTTATGTGAATGACCATCCAGTGTTCGACTTGAGAGTCAAATCTGGATATGCCAATTGAAACATATCATAGTGCATATTGTCACCCCTTGGAGAGTCATTCCCAAGTTAATCTTGGCATCTCATTGACTTGCCACATCATAATGGTTCTTTTTTGGCAGTTTGATTCAATCAAGGATCAGAATTATGCTTCTTCACATAGAGCATACCCATACTCTGTTTTAGGCTATGAGCTAGTCACATATTTACTCTATGCAATTGAGTTGTATATTTAGACATGTGTTAACTTAGTTTAACTTTTAGTCAATTTGGCATACAACAAAAAATATGCGGAACACCAGAGACAGATATAAAGTAAGAGCGGCACAAATCGTGCCTAACACCTAACTTCATTTATTTATACAAAGATAAATCTTTATAAGAAGGGCTATTGTTCTAGTTACAAAGATGGGCAAAGTCTAATGAATTTTCCTTACATGTTATGACAGTTGATTCCTTCCCACCAAGACTCCCCTTTTGTTGTTCCTCCTTACCTCAACCTGGGGTGCGCCCCTATAGTGCACCCACCTCAAAGTTCCATCCCTTGTCTTCCTTGGTTTTACTTTCTTCGTTTGGTTTTGCACCCTTACCTTTATATGGACTTCAAGAGTCACTTGTGCGAAAATTCGTATCTCTTTGGTGCGTCGCACCCCTTCATGAATCGTCACATTCAAGTGACAGTCGTGCCCTTTCATGGACCCAGGGTGCCAT
>JASDQU010816133.1:0-18381 GCA_032191745.1 Picea mariana
TACTTCTCATGAGTGGGAAGGAACTTATTACAGAGGTTAAGAAGAAGGAGGAACCGCAGTTCATTGTGGTCAGAAAGCATAGAATTGTTTTGACCAGCACAAGAGTGGATGATTTACTAGAAGAAGTTTAGGAACTGCTGGAAGAATTCGCTGACATAGTAGTGGACGAACTACCTTGTTCGTTGCCACCGATTAGGAGTGTGAGTCATCATATTGATCTCATACCAGGAGCCATTTTTCCAAACAAAGTCGCGTACAGATTGACATCGCAGGAGAATGAAGAGGTTAAAAGACAAGTCCAGGATTTATTGGACAAAGGTTTGGTCAGAGAAAGCTTGAGTCCATGTGTTGTTCCGACAGTACTCAGTCCGAAGAAAGACGGAGGCTGGAGGATGTGTACTGACTTGAGGGCGATTAACAAGATAACCATCAAGTACAGATTCCCATTGCCAAGGATGGATGATCTGATGGATTGCTTGAGTGGAGCAAAATTCTTTTCAAATATTGATTTGAAAAGTGGTTATCATCAAATCCGTATGAGAGAAGGTGATGAATGGAAGACAACATTCAAAACAAACAAAGGGTTGTATGAATGGCTTGTTATGCCATTTGGCTTAACAAATGCACCGAGTACCTTCATGAGGTTGATGAACGAAGTCGTGAGGGAGTTCATCGGAAAATTTGTTATGATATATCTGGATGACATACTGGTTTTCAGTAAAATAGTAGCAGAGCATCTAAAACATTTGGCTACAGTGATGCAGAGGTTACAGCAGGAGAAGTTGTTGATAAACATGAAGAAATCTTCATTCATGAAGACAGAGCTCATTTACTTGGGATTTGTTATTTCTGCAAATGAGTTGAGGATGGACCCAAATAAGGTGGAGGTAATCAAAAATTGGCCATCACCGAAGAATATCTTTGAAGTGAGAAGTTTTCATGGATTGGCTAGTTTCTACCGAAAATTCATTAGGAATTTCAGTGGAATTAGTGCACTGATGATGGATACAGTGAAGAAAAGACACAAGTATTTTCACTAGACCGAAGAGGCTGAGAAGAGTTTTAATATGTTGAAGAGGAAGATTACAAAACAACCAATTTTGGTGTTGCCGGATTTCCAAAAGACATTTCAAGTGAAATGTGATGCAAGTGGATTTGCAATAGGGACAGTCTTGATTCAAGAGGACAGGATGATAGCATAATTCAGTGAGAAGTTGAATGAAGCGAAAGTGAAATACTCCATTTATGATAAGGAGTTTTATGCTATTATACAAGCATTGAAGAAATGGAGACATTACTTAATCCCGAAAGAATTTGTCTTATACAGTGACAATCATGCATTGCAGTTTGTGACTCAATAGGAAAAGTTGAATTAGAAACATGTTAAATGGGTTGAATATATGCAGAATTTTACTTTTGTGATTAAACATATTTGTGGTACTGCTAACAAGGTTGTTGATGCTTTGAGCAGGAAGTGTTTGCTATTGCAGGAGTTCAAAGTTAAAACACTGGGTTTTGATGACCTCAGGGAGATGTACAGAGATGATCCAGATTTTAAGGAGGCGTACGAAGCAACTGAGAATCCAATTCTTAGGGATAGAAGAAAATGGAAAGAATACATGATCCAAGAAGGATTATTGTTTAAAGGTAATCAACTTTGTATTCTGAAATGCTCCATGAGGGAGAACTTGCTGAAGGAGAAACGCAGTGAAGGATTAGCAGGTCACTTTGGTCACGACAAGATGTTTGCAAAGTTGAATGAGTCATATTTTTGGCCGGGAATGTGAGAAGAAGTCAAAATATTCGTGGACAGATGCAGAATTTGCCAGCATTCAAAGGGAAGGAAATAGAATGTAGGGTTTTATCAACCATTTCCCATACCTGAGAAGCCATGGGATGCAGTCAACATGGATTTCGTATTGGGTTTTCCACAAACACAAAGGGGTTTTGACTCAATCTTTGTGGTGGTGGATAGATTTTCCAAAATGGCACACTTCATTCCATGTCAGAAGACCAGTGATGCAACTCACATTGCGAATCTGTTTTTCAAAGAAGTCATTCGACTTCATGGCTTACCAAGGAGCATAGTTTCAGATCGAGACACCAAGTTCATAGGACACTTTTGGAGGACCTTATGGAAGAAGCTTGGAACTAACTTGTCATTTAGTTCGGCTTATCATCCTTAGATGGATGGACAGACAGAAGTGGTGAATAGAAGTCTGGGAGAATTTTTGAGAAGCCTGATGACAGAACACCGCAACCAATGGGACAACATATTACCACAGGCGGAGTTTGCTTATAACGACTCAGTTAATAGAAGCACAGGGTAGAGCCCATTTTAGATTGTCTATGGAATACAACCGAGACTAATTTCTAAGTTAAGGGATTCAGAATAGACTGTGATTAGGAGTGCTAGTGCAGAATAATTCACAGAGGCGATGAAGAAACTTCACATCCAGGTGAAGGAGTGCTTGCATAGTTCAAGCCAGGAATATAATCACAGAGCATATCAGCACAGGAGACAATTTCAATTTGAGGTTGGTGATTTGGTTCTGGCACATTTGAGGAAGGAAAGGTTCCCTAGAGGAACATATAATAAACTGAAGATGAAGAAAATCAGACCATGCAAAGTCTCAAAGAAATTTGGGGCGAATGCTTACGAGATTGAATTACCCGATGGGATCGAAATTTCTTCGATATTCAATATCTCATATTTGTACCCATATAAAGCTGAGGAAGTAGGGACAACAAATAAACAACCAGAAGTCTAGTGGACAAAGCAGATGTCAGTTGCAGAAAAGTCGCAGATGGAGTGCTACTGGACAAAAGAGTGAGCAAGAATACTAGGCGAAAGCAATACTTTGAATATTTGGTCAAGTGGAAGGGCCAGCCAGCTGAAGATGCTAGCTGGGAGAATGAAGTAGAGATCCAGAGGCATGGACACACCATACATGAGCTCATGGACAGGAGCCCATGAAAATTTTCAAGCGAGGGAGTATGATGCAGGAGCATCTCAAGCGAGCCATCACGGGGATAAAGGATGGCTAGAAAAAGCACCCAATGCAAATTTTGAAATATCTTGAATCATTGATGAAACCATCAAGTGGAGGCGCACTTGTAAAATGTAAATGGTCCTTGAGTGATTTGCTCTCGTCCTTAGTAGGTAGAAGGCATTTATGGTAGTTAATGCAAGTAGATAGAATTCAATTCTAGATTAGACAGTTTAGAATGAGAGAGGGAACGAGATATAGACACCCTCATTGTGTATTGTAACATAGAAGGAGAGAATAGAAAATAAGAGAATAGAAGGAGATTATGCCAATTGAGAGCATAGAGAATAGAAGAGGAGAAGCAGAGAGTTGTGTAGCCAAACTCCATGCACAGAAGTTCTGAATTAATACAAGAAAGCTGTGATTCAGAATCATGGTGTTCATATATTCTCTGTGTATGCATTTTTTAATGTTATGCTTATGTATGTTTTACTCTTTCTTTCATGCAATTACTTTTATGCTATGTATGAATGATTTCTTGCTGAATGTTTGAAATATGAGAGAGAGAGAGAGAGAGTAAGAGAAATGAGTTTCAATTGTTTCTCTATCTGAGCAAGAGTTACTGCAAGGAGTGCAGTTGAATTGTCTGCAAGGAGTGCGTCGACAAAGTGTTCATAGGTTTGTCTCTGAAAGCTTAGGAGAGATAGCTTTTGTTCTCATTTCCTCAGAAGTGCAGTTGGGCACCAGAGCTGTGCAAGGTGTGTGCAGGCCGAGTAGAGGTTCAGGGTTGGTAACCTTAATGATTGTTGAGAGACTGCTATTGCGGGAGTGTGCAGAGTCGACGGGTTCCAATTCCTTGGAGTAATTAAGTAATTTTCCGCAAGGAGTGTGTGCATGAGTCTTCTTCAAGACTTAGTGTTGGAGAAAGTTCAAGAAAGGATAAAGCCTTCAAAGTCGTTGTTGGAGGCATAGGAAGTTTGTGCACTGAAACCAATGAGGAAGCATTGCGAGTTGGGTTGTAGGCGATTAAGTACCGTGGAAAGCCACTTAGTAATGAATTGTAGAAATCCTCCTGAAAGAAAAAGACGAATGGTCAGAATTCTCTGAGGAGAATTCGCGAAGTCCTGTGAGTCATTTGATCTCATAGAGGAGTAGGGGAGTTATGGTGAGTATTCCCAAAGGTTCTAAGCTCAGGAGGAGTAGATTTTGTAGATCCAAGCCACAGGAGCTGTTGGATTTACTCGTGAACTTCTATTTCGGGTTTTCGTGAGGAGAAGTCCTGAAATTTGGGCAACAGGACTCACGAAATCACAAAACGCGAAGTCTTGAAGGGCGAAAGGATCGTGTGGGCCACAGAATTGGCAAGTGGACAAGTGGCGCATTATCAGCGTGGAAGTCAATTTTTGTTGACCATTTCGGGGTTTCATGGGGTGAACTTCTGAATTCTTTGCATTAGGATTCGTGATATTGCGAAGTCTGAAGTCTTGATGGAATGAAAGGCCGTTGACGGGTCAAACCTTGCGAGCGCATCGGAGGTTTGGTAAATCAGGTTTCGGGAATTGTAGGAACAAATTGTCTGACATCGTGATCACCAAAATCTCTATAAGGAGAAACCCGAGAGAGAGAGAGAGAAAAGGTCAAGCGTTGACTGCTTCAGGTTTTTGGAGATTTGAGAGACAAGGCACTTGACCACTGGATTCACAAAAGTGAGAAGTTCGATCTCCCAAAGTACAAGGGGGAATCCTTGAAGTTGATTGTGGGTGCATATTTCCCGAAAGGGAAATAGAAGATCCATTTTTGAAAGCTCTTCGGGCCAGTGTAAGGGAGAAGATCCTGTGTACATGGACCTTCTGACCTACGGGTTGAGGGTTACGAGCATACATCACTTTAGGTGCAGATGTCTGGGATGTGGTAGAGATTGGTTATGTAAATTTGGTTGTACTAGCTTCTAAGGATGGAAATCTAGAATTTAGCTTCAATTTTAAGGTTGTGAATACTATTCTGAGTGGGATTGTAGAAGCAGAATTTGTAAAAGTTATGCACTTAGAATCTTCCAAAGCAATGTGGGACAAAATCATTAGCAGTTTTGAAGGTAATGAGAAGGTAAGGGATGCCAAGCTTCAAACCTATAGATTACATTTTGAACAACTAAAGATGAATGAGGATGAGACAATTAATCATTTTTTATTAAGATTTGAGGATCTTGTTAATGCCATGAAAGGTCTTGGTGAGAAGATTGAAGATGTATTATTAGTTCATAAGATCTTAATATCTCTGCCTGATAAATTCAATCCAAAATTTTTTGCAATAGAAGAACTGAATGATCTGAAGACTATGTCTATTGATCAACTCCTAGGAACTCTAACTGCTTATGAAATGAGGATTAGTAAAGATAAATCTACCACTAGAGAAGCATCATTTAAAGCATACAAGAATGAGGATTTTGATCTTGATGAAATTGAAGAAAAATTTGTGAGAAGACTAAAGAAAGGATCAGGAAAGTACCAAGGCAAGTTGCCCTTAAAATGTTTTAACTATGGATAGATAGGTCACTTTGCATATAAGTGTCCACACAAGCAGAAGGACTAGAAATCTTAAGGTGAAGAGAAGTACAAATCCAAAATATTTGGTAAAAAGAAATGTTTATGTGTAAACAATGATGACTCTTCAGAAGACACAGATAGTGACTCCTCCTGTGAAGATAACGTAAATGAATTTGTGTTTATGGAAAAAGAGGGTTATGATAATGAAACCACAGGAAGTGATGTTAATGATGAAGAAGTTTTGGTTGACTTGGAAGGAGTGTTGATTATCACTTTGGAAGATATCGACAGACTCAAGTTTAAGAAGAGAAAGAAAAAACAATTGTTGATACAATTCGAGAAAGGCAGTAAAAAACCTGATGAAGACTTTTCCCTACTACAAGTGGAATTAGAAGAGGAAAATAAAATAGAGGACATTCTGAAACAATAGTTATCAGAGAAGAAGACAAGATGTGAAACTCTGGAAGAAGAAGTAGTGAAAACTAGAAAAGATTTGGAGAAGTTTCAAGCCTTGTATCACTAGAATCTATCAAGCATAAAAGCCTCTGAAGGATTAGCCACCATTATGAATCAGCAGAGGAATCCAAAGTTGAAAACTGTTTGGGTTATGAAGAGGGATCAAGTAGTAGTCAGCCAAGCAACAAATCATCCATCAAGTTTGTCAAATATACAACCAATGACAACAACAAACCTGCAGAAACAAAGGAAGATAATCAGTCGTCAAGGAGGAGTAAAGAAAAAGGTGCCAAAACTAAATCTGTAGAACAAAGGAATAATACACCCTTTGCTCAAGGAAATCATCAGCATCGAAAAAATCGACATGCTCAAAGAAGACAACCATTTTCTAGGTACAAAGACTTTTTCTATGGATATTGTTTCTATTGTTCTAACCTTAACCACAAAGATGTAAATTGTTCCTTAAGATTTATAAATGAGCAATCAAAATTCCCAAGGAATAAATATCTTCCACAACAGAGAATGAGACAGCCAAGTAACAAACAACCACAGATTACAAAATTTCAAATTAAGTTTAGAGACATGCAACTGAGGAGGTCAAGAAATAATAAATAGACAATGAGTAGACAACGTTGCAACAATCACTTTGACCTATTGAAATTCATAGCTTGAATGTTATAATTGTCATAACTTTGGTCACAAAGATGCAAACTTCCATGTGAAGAATTACAAAGAAGATCCAAGGATAAATCTCTTAACTAGAATGGCCAGCACATGGAAAAAGAAAGATAGCGGGAAATGTGATCTAGTGCTTTCAACTCAAAAACAAAAGGAATCATGGAATATAGATAGTGGATGTTCCAAGCACATGAATGGAGAAAAGGATAAGGTTTTGCCTATAAGTAAAAGAAAAATAGGAAATGTGATCTTTGAAAATGACAAACTAGGTAAAATCAAGGATAAAGGGATGGTGAGTTTGAGTAATGGCAAAGGATATTCTCAGGATGATCTGCTTGTAGATGATATGAAACATAATTTTCTCAGTATAAGTCGAATGCATGATGGAGGCTGTGAAGAGGTGTTCACATCCAATGATTGTAAGGTAAAAAATGTAAACTCAGGACAAGTGGTGGCTATAGGCATAAGGATAGATAATGATGTTGATATTGAATCCTCCCATGAAATAAAAGAAGAATTAGAAGAAGAATCATGTCATAAGATGGAAGCAGAAGTTGTGAATGTTGAGAATTCAAACACCCAAATCAAGTTCTTGAATAGCTCCATGACCCTGGATGAGATCTTGGATAGTCATAGATCACCAAATGACAAATCTTTTCTTGGATACAGTAAGGAATAAATCAGCACTCATAAGAATTCTAACACGGGTCCTTCATTTGTAAAAAGGGAAAGCAAGTATGAGAGTGTTTGTAATGGTTTTTTCTTGTGATGAATATAATTAGAAAATTCTTGGATTGTAGGCATCATGGAAACAAAAAAAAATGAAGTTATTGTAATAGAAGATCAAAGAAGCGTGACAAGGGGATTCATTTAGTTATGACAAGAAAAGGTTGATCAAGGAGTCCCAGTGAGAGAGGTGAGCAATATTGAGTCTTCTACAGAGGACACAGTTGAAGCTAAAGATGAACAAGTCCAAGAATAAGAAGGAGAAGACTCTGAGTTAGATACAAATACTCTGCAGGACTCAAATAAGAGAATCCATATTGTCAGGGGGAGTATGTATAGGTTGAATATCCGATACCTCCAACAAGTACTGCAACAAATCAGGGGGGTCATGTTTTCTTTGACATTGATGTCAAAGGGTGAGAAAAGGTGTGGTCTGTCTACTACAGTTGGAGGTCTAAAAATAGTGCAGTCTTTCAGGGTTGCCATCAATGCCAAAGGGGGAGATTGCTGACATGTTTATAGGTAGAGTGTTCTTGTCATTCATGGAAAGAACAACAATGATGATGGCATGCTTACAAGAAATAATAGTAGCAATGATGGCATGATTACAGGCAGAGTGTGCAATGATGGAAAATAGGAAAGCATCAATGATAGCATCGGGAATGACGAGATCATGAAAAATTGTTGTCTACAAGCTCAGGAGGACAAGCACAGGGCACAGAGTTGGAATTTCCAGATAGCCATAGGTTATCATGAAGGCCGCCAGGAGCATGTGAAAGATTCCTTAGAATCTATGAGTTTTCATAAGGAATCAAAGCTCAGGAGGAATAGTGCAAAGTTGCACACATAGCGCAAGTGTGATCTAGGACCAAGGTTAAATTCATTGCCAAAGATCAGGAGAGATAGCATTTTCAGAAATGCAGACGAGCCCCAAAGTCATCAAGACTCGCAGAAGGATCAAAGGTTGAGGCCTTTGACACTTACAAATTCTTCCAAGTCGGGAGGAAGTGTAATCTTAGGAGGAGGAGCGACAGTGGTCGTCAGATCGAGAACTGTGAAGAATCTGCACCATTGGATCATATTCCAGATAGGAGGAATGAGTGCGCAAGAGAGTAAGAGATCCCATCCATTAGATCTAAGCATGAAGGACCAACAACCATTATATATAATGGAGTTGCAAGGAAGATAACCCCAGAAGTCATTCAACACTCCAAAGCTATGAAGGAATCATGTTCGTCCATTAAGACAGGACACGTGGCGAGAGATCAACATTTCGCTGACAAGTGAACTGGAAAAGTCAAATGTGAGAGTTGTAGGAACTCACGATGTCTGAGTTTGTGAGTTGATCTATACCATTAGATCATGGGAAGTTGTGAGCCATTGATCTTATGCCCACAAATATCGAGAAGTCAGGAGCCAAATACTCGAGGATCTGGGAGCCGCAACAATCCTATCTATTCATCTGTGAAGGACACGTGGCAGTCGATAAAGCAGATTCTTAGAATCGTGAATTGGAAGAAATGTGTCGAGTAGTTCTCAGACATCATGAAGTCCGAGTTCACGATAATGATCACATTCGTTGGATCGAGGAATGTCATGGGCTATTGATTTGGAGAGGGTTTCAAAAAATTAGAAGTCAGAAGAAGGGAGGTGAGTAGTCCTCCAACTTTGTGAAATGTAAAGTCTCAATATGATCTAGGTCATTGAATCATCGAGGATCGTGGGTCATTGATCTAGACCAGGTTTCAGAAAATTGGAAGTCAGGAGAAGGGAGGTGAGTATTCCTCCAACTTCATGAAATGCGAAGTCCTAATAAGATCTTAACCTTTGGATCACAAAGGGTTGTGAGTCATAGATTTGACACAGAGCACTGGATCAAGAATCGGGAGTTGGAAAACTCAAGGTTGGCTAACGTTCAAACACCTGACATGCGAGGTCGCGATTTGACCATAGTCATTGATCAAAGGGAGAGTGTGGATAGTTGATCTGAAAAGAAGAGAGTTGGGGTGACTCAAAGCAGATTAACTGATACACGAAGTTACAAAGCACCCAGGAGATTAAGCCTCAGGTCAAAGCTGGAGGTCACATCATTGGAGGATTATGGGTGGAGCTAGCATGTCGCTAGGCTCCACATCAGAGATAGTCAAGTTTCAAAATTCCTTTTTGATAAGCATATGATCACAGTTCATGATCATGTGGAAGGAATGGGCTTAGCCAGAAAAGATAGCACCCACTGTGTAGTTCTCTCAGGAAGGGAAAAGGCTCCAAAGGGATGAGCGCACAGAGGTTTTCTCTATAACTGCCATAAAGGACTGATTGTTTCTTCTAGAGAAATTGAAGAGGCTTCAGGGTGATCGCTAGAGGAGCTAAAGAGTCTCGAGGTAACTTCTAGTGGTATGAAGATTAATCATAGAGACAATTGACATATGAAAAAGTATCAAACTCTATAACTTCCATAGAAGCCAAAGAATCTTAGCATAACGACCATTCATGATGAACAGACTGGGTATAATTGCAGAGAATACGAAGAGTTTCCAAGATGATCTGGAAGAGGACTTGGCATGAGAAAGACATGCAAAATAGAGAAGAGGGTGAAATTCTTCGATAGCTAGGCATGTGGGTAGAAGGAGACTATGAGCTCAATCTGAAGTTGAGTTGAGAGGCGCAGCAAATGACATGTAGAGGTAGCATAGAGCATAAAAACAGAAGAGAAGCTGAACAGAAGGAAACGTTGCGCAGGAGGAAAAAGAGAAGAGCATAGAAACATTATAGAGGATAAAACTTAGAAGAACATAAAGCACAAGGGGATGCAAGCAGGAAGACATTGATGTAGGCAGAGAAGAGCAGTGTAGCAGAACAATGATGTGACTAGTAAGCCATTGATAAATCATGTATCATTGTAATAACTTTCAGGAAGCAAAGATTTATATCACAGGGTGGTAGGGTGGTGCTAGGGAGGATTGTTGTCCTCAGAGTTTCAAGTGGGTTCTTAAACACAGGTATTTGTAGATTCCATCTTGTTGTATCCATAAAAACTAGGGTGGTAGGGTGGTGCAAGGGAGAACTATTGTTCTTTGTTATACAATTTGGTGCCTGTGTGACTGGAATTTGATGCTTCCATCCAGTTGGTGTTGGAATACTCAGGGAGTTGGTACTTCCTTCTAGTGGGTGTTAGAGAAACTAGAGAGTTGGTTCTCTCAGCAAGTTGCAGCTTGTACAGGTTGGTGTCTATGTTTCTGGAAGTTGGTTCTTCCATTCAGTTGGTGCTGAAAAACAAAGGGAGTTGGTGCTTCCTTCTAGTGGATTCTATAGAAACCAGAGAGTTGGTGCTCTCAGCAAGTTGTTGCTTGTAAAATAGAGGTGGTAGCCTCAAAGGGATTTGGTGCTCCTAAGAATGATAATTTATAGAAAATAAAGACTACTTATCATATCAAAAAGAAGAGGTTTTTCCCTTTATGGGTTTCCTCAGGAAAAAATTGTCTTTGTATATTTCATGTGTGTGATTGATGTTGAATATTCTATTGCTTACTTCCCTGCATTATTGTGATCATCATTGAGTGTTTTGTAAAGAGTTTAAAATGGTCATAATTGTTTAAGCATAGTAATAATTGATTCACCCCCCCTCTCAGTTGTCCAACAACTCTGACACTCCCTATCACAAAATCGTATATTTGTTTAAGTGGCCTTGAAGAGTTCCTCTCCACACTTATTTTAAGGACCTATATGTTAGACTACTTGGTGAACCATACAAATAAAAGTCTAGTTGGTTTTAATTGTTAATCGTTGATTTTAAGTGGCTTGATTTACTCAAAAGGGTATGGACGTGCAACTTATGGTGTTTTCAAGAGACGAAAGAGAAGAAATAAAATCTTTAGAGTATTTATGCAAAAGAAAACTAGGTTCTACATTTGAAAAATGGATTTTAAATCTTTGAAAATGAAAACTTTTTGAAGTATAGCCCAAGATCCCAAAATGAAAAACGTTTCCTAGAATGCTCTTTTTGTTTTACAATGCAAATGAAAACTACTAAACTTTCAAGGAAATAGCAAAGAAGGAACTTTGGAAATGGAACTCTTTTCTTTTGTAATAAACATCCTATGCTACAACTACCAAACAAAAATGCATAACTAAATGCAACAAATTTTTATTTTTTTGAATGCTTAGAAAAGAAAATCATAAGTAAATGATAGTTTTCATTTTTCAAAGAACAAGCAAGGTAAAGAGAAAATAAACCCAAGACTAACACATGCCCTAAACCACTGCTTGAACACATGTATTCACTGGAAGCCATGAGAGGATATAACGCTTACAAGATCACCCTAAACCCTCAAAGAAAACAAAAGAAAATAAAGAAATAGCAAGGGTTATTTACAAAGTGAAAGATAAACTAAATCTTTAACCCAACCAAACACAATTAACAAAGACCCTAAAGAGTTCAAGAATTCTTGAGAAGAACAAAGCTTCTTTCTAGGAAAGATTTTTTTTTTTTTTTAAATCCTTCCAAAACATAGAGACATGTGTTGTGCACAAGCAGTCTGTGTATGTACGTGGGTTGTATACTATGCATAATGTGTATGTACGCGTGATATACAGAGGACAAGGAATGTACACCTTTGCAAACTTTCAAAAAAGAAAAAGGTTTGGACAGCCAACTGGGTAGGAAAGGATGGTAGGTACCTGGAAGGTGACCAGATACCCTAACTTACTTAGTAAACTTGGAAAACTCAAAAAGAAACTAAAAAAAATCTAATCAAACAAAAATATCCCACTAAGACCCTAGAGAGACTCCCCAGTGGAGTCGCCAATTTTTCTATGGGGAAAATCCCCCTAAACTAGGTCTAAGGAATATGCAGAGAGATAACTCCCTTAAAAGAATGGTTTACCCTTAATCTACCCAAAAAACATCTAAACTAAGTGATGAGAGAGAAAGGAAAGAGAGATTAATGAGTTCACCTGCAATCCTTGTGGTTGGTGTAGACCTCTTTCGCTTGTTTATGCCTCCTAGATCACAGATCTCCTCCCAAAGTTGACCTGCAATGGGTTAGGAATATAATGCAACAATACATACAATCTCTAATTATCACTTTGAAAGTCTAAACATAGATATAAATGCTCAAATTAAAAAAAACATGTAAACATAGGGTTTTGGGACAAGGATAAACTCTTTTATTCAATTTCAAGATAAAAAGAGTTACAACATTTGCTAACAACTGCTCCACAAACCAATTCCAGGCTCCTATGTCGTGGCTCCAAGTGCATCAATCCCACATTAGCTTCTCTCAACCAACATATCACCAAGGGAAGGAGGAAGGGTTGCATAAGAAGAAAGGCTGGAGGAGAAGGTTGAGGCTAAAACTTAGAATGAGATGCAAATCTTGGGCTAAGAAAGGGAAGAGATTTTGGAAAACATTTCTTATTCTCTTTCTCATGTTCATAAATGACTCCCTAAGACCTCTTTTTATATGAGAAAAAGATGGTTATTTATTTTGGAGACGGGCTACAAGGGGTAAAATGGTTAGGAAACCCTCCGAATTTCACGTAATTTTATATTTTATGCAACTTTTGGAGGTAAATACGGGCTAACTAGCATGCATCATGTGTGTGTACACAAGATAACTAGTTTGCAGCACATGTGTGTACGTGGGCTATTAGTGCAGCAGGGCACATACACTATCCAAAAAATGGTTTTTTAGAAGTAAGCCTCTGTTTTATTTTTGGCAAAGTATGCATATGGATGGGACAATGTCTAGTATGCACAGATATGGAATTTTGGACTATAACATGGATACCTCTAAGCTCAATTTATGTTCCTTCTCATGAAAATATCATGAAAATATGTTGAAAATTAAATGCCATTGTTCCTAATGATTGTAACTGTTAGTGCTCAAAATGTACCACTAAAATTTTTAGCACCTTCATCAAATTCATGCTAGATTCGCTAAATTTCCATGGTATTTTTCCTATTGTCATAGTCTCCAAAGTCCCCATCAAGTCTTGATGACTTTCCATTCATCGCTTATGCCCAAATTTCCACTAATCCCTGGCCTATGATCGGAATTCAAAGTGACCAGCTATTATTAAAATTTCTTATTGTTATATTCTTCAGATCCTGAGTTTTTAATGTTTTTTAACAAAAAATAAAATTAGTTTTATTTTTTTTATTAAATATTCTTTTATTTAAAAAAGGGAGAAGTCTTGTTAAGAAAATAGGTGGTGTGGGAATTAGTGACTTTTTCTATATTACCAAACATCTATCAACTATCGATCCATTATCCACACTACATATCGACCTAACACCCATACCAAGTCACAATACACAAGACAAAGCCAGTGCACAAGCGCAAAATCAAGACACCAAGGAGAGGTCCATAATGTGCTCAATGTGTCGATACGCTATGGATCCGTTAGCATTTTTAAACACCATATAGCCTCCATGCACCGACGATGTGGGATATCTCCCCAACACAAAAACAAAAACCCTGAAACGTGTTTCCAGCAAATGCTTTCAAATCCCATATGTCAAGTGTTGAACTGAGCCAAGATTCCATACTCTATCCAAATCTTGGTGATCAGGCATAAAACATCGACAGCATCCATATTCAAAGGACAAGTGCGCAAGGTGTTGTGGATTACTACCAAGCAATGCCAACGACTTCCCAAAATCCAAGTGTTGTCATGAGGCTCCATTTTTGGATTCGGTTCAGGGTTTGTCAAAGGGAAATGAGTACGGTATTCCAAAAGAACAATAATAGAATGAGAATGGAAGTTGTCACAAAAAAAATTGCAGCTCTGGGGTTTATGTCTCCTTATTGAAGAGGGATACTTCTAACAAGAATGATTTTGTTGTATCTTTTCCTTGGAATGGAAGCTGGTTATGTTGCTTATTTCTTCCCTGGGATGGTATTTTTTATCCTTACCATATTGAAATTTATTTGTAGGGAAGCCATAGCATATGAATTGTCCCTATATCCCTTTTTTGCATCCTTTTATCCCTTTGTTTTGGCATCTCTTTTCCTCTTACATTCTTAGGTGGATTTAATGGGACCAGAGATGAAGCCATACAATATCCAGTAACTAACCACATCCCTAGAGAAATCCAAGCCATAAAATATCCATTATGGCTTCTTGTCCTAGGAGTTGGTACCTTATCTTTTGGGACCGTCTTCATTGAGATTTTCTTCATCATGTCTAGCATCTGGTTGGAAGGTTTTACTATGTGTTTGGGCTCTTATTTGTTAAGCATGGTCTACTTGTTATTGTGTTTGTTGAGGTCTCTGTGGTTTTTTCACATAAATACACTTTTGCATGGAGAATTGGTAGTGATGTATATCTTTTTCAAAGTACAGAGAAAAAAAAGGAGGTGTGCTACAAAATCAGAAGGTGCGCTATGAAATCATTTGGGAACTGGAAAAATCATTTATAGAGGATCACCAAACAGAGTGCAGAAAACAATGGCAGGAAAACTTGAAGCAGATGCCTTTGAGGTATAGTTTTCTTTCTACAATTCCAACACAAAATCAGTGACAGGATTGAAAGTGTCTGATTTGTCTGGGTTAGAGGCTCTTCCAGTAGCCTAGAACAAAGAATGGACAAACAAATGCTATGTAATACAGAGGAGAGCATAGAAAACTAGCAAGCTCCTTATTTATATGTTTGTTCTTTTGAATTAGGTTATGAAGCTAATTAGATATGTTTGGAAAGTTGGTAGTATTGAGTAAGAATGGATGTATTTTTAATGTAGATTCTAAGACAACCTTTATTGAGAGATCACAAAGATGCAGTATTGCCTTTTCTGTATTAACATAAAATTTGAAACACTTTGTTGCAATGCTACTTTATAGTATCATTGCATTTGATTTATGGGTTTTTGTTGGAGTGATAATCAGGAAGAAGCCTTATCAGAAGGCCTATTTCCCAAATATATGAAAATATATCATATCAACCATCTAAAGTTGCAGCAAGATCAATTTTGGCTTAATTGATATTAACCAAGTGTTGCAAGTTTTGCTAGTGAGGATGAAATTTTGTTCTATGCATATTCTAAGCATTAAATATTTTTAATACTACTCATACAAAGGTGTTACAATAGTCAACAACTTTCCTAATGCATGATAAGTTAAATAAGGTGCCATCTTGGAAGGATCAACTTCAAAGTTGATATGAAAGATAAGGATATACATATAAACCTAGTAGGTATCTTGTGTCTACATGTGTCAGAGCATGGGAAGGCAGAGCATCCCTGAATTCAAGTAGCATGAGGATTCGACAGAAGCAATCAAGGGGTAAGGACCAGTTAAAAAAAAATGGCAGAGGCACCTAGTAGATAGTTAAATAGTCAAAGAAAAGTTAGAGACAAATGGTAGAGTATCCCTGCTTTCAAGGCATCAGTTGAGTATATCAGCAATCAATTCGAATGTGTTCCTAATTTTATGGACAAGTGGCAGTCAAATGCAGATTTTAAGGCACTAGAAGATGAAAAACAAGATTTGCCATCAAACCCATATTCAACGAGATAAGGTAGCATTCGAAGGAATCCAAAGGCACATGTGGCAGATTTGGAATCTTCAACAGTTTGATATTTTGCAAATATGTTTATTGTAGTTTGATTATATTAGGAGTAAAAGTAGGAACTAATAAGTGGGGGGAATTGTGTATTTAAGCTAGGTTTTTTTTTAATAGGAGAGGGGTTTAGTTGTTAGAGGCACGAGAGGGTTTTAGGAGCATAGGAAAAGACTATTTATTCAGTTTATAATCCTGAGGGGCATGGGTTGTAAACTCTTATGTTATTGAAGATTAAGATGAGCTATTTTATCATATATTTTTTTTGTGTTATTCATTCTATTCTTCTTGTTGTTTTGATAATATTATCTTTGATTTATGGATCCCTGAAACAGAAAAAGATCTATTGTAAACTTTCCCATATACCATTGTTTACTTTTCAAACATTTCTTAGTTCTCTTTGCAAGTAGGATCTTTGCTCGGTGAATGTTCATCTTTATGTCAGTTCTTATATTCTTCCCTTTATCATCAAATAGATCCTTTATCTGATAGGTAGCTTAAATGCCTTCAAGGAACAGATCTTATGAATCCATTTCCCAATGGTCCATCACTGATCTGCAGTGATCTTTGTTATATTTTACTTACTCTATCTTGTTGATCCCTGATTTTAAATGTATTCAAAAAAAAATCTATGTTACCAAGCTTACTCCCATTTGTAGTATGGGAATGACTCTTAGAGTGATAACAATAACCATTAGACCCCTAATATAACATCATCACCACCCATTTGGATTTAAATCATGGGACTATCTAAAAAATACTCCCCCATGTTGAGATTAATACTATGGCACTTCCCAAAAGAATTTATGGTACCTCCATATGAAATCATTACTTGAAACTCTAATGCTAGAAATAAAATGTAATTGAGATATTTTGCTAATCTTTAATTGATGAACTTATGGATTCTACCATAACCAATCAACATTTTTACCTTTTTCTTTTCGATGTATCTTTGTATCTTGAGGGTGTGTGGAGTATTGATGTCGTCAAATGCATGACAAGATATCATTGGAGTAGTCTATTCTCAATCTAGATCTTGTGATGGTTCCAATTCTTGAACTTCTCTCTCTTCAAAATATATGTAGAATAATTTATTCTTATCTCATTTATGCCCCATACTATACGTGTTGTCACAATTCAAACATAGTCCTTTTCTCTTGTTTCATCCATTTGTTATGGTGTCAACCTTTTCAGTTGAGGTACAGTTGTCTTATGAACCATAAAACAATCTATGCTTCCTATGTATTCTTCAATGGTAGGCTATGTAGCTTTATTCGTGTCTTGATTATGACAATAAAATTGCACAGCTTCCATAATATTTGTAGGATGTCTTAGGAAAATATCATGTTTAATTTTTTCTTTTAATCCACCCATGTAAGCTTCCAACAAATGTTCATCACTTATGTCATTCACCCTTGTGGTCAATACTTGAAATTATGAATTATAATCTTCAATATCACCTAAGTGCTTGATTCTTGTCAATTGACTGAACTAATCATGTTCCCAAACTTTCTCATATTGTTCTTCTAAGTTTCTTGTAAATAAAACCCAAATATAATGATAAAAAGGAGGCTTCCTTTTAACTCTCCATTGATACAATTGATATGGTTTATTCTCAAATTTCAAGGTTTCTATGTGAATCCTTTGATTATCATTCATATTATTATGTAGATAAAAAAAATTCCATTTGGTTCACCCAAGTAAATACCTATGTTTCATAAAAATTCCTTAATTCAACCTTCGGAAGGTTCACTCTTTTTGGAGGCCCCCCATAAGTAACCTCATTATTGGAGTTAAATACCCCTTGAAAATTCTTATTATTGGAAATTTGTTCAACCTGAACACTATCTTTATTTTCATGAGTCCCTTCATACACCTTATCAATTTTAGGTAACCTCCCAATTAAGGATTCGATAATATTTTGTTCCATTGTTTCCATATATCTTTTTATCTCTTCCTTATTTGCACCCATCGTCTTTTTCATGTCATTGTTATTTTCAACTATCTTCTTTTCCATTTCACCCATCTTCTTTTCTATGTCATTCTTATTTTCATCGATTTTGTTTTTTTATTTTATCTTTCAATTCTATTTTAAGGTACTCCTAAGAATATGTTAAAACCACTTTTTTCAACATACTAACACTCATTTCATCAACTTGGTTATTTAATTGGATTATCCTATTTTCAAAGTCTTCATTTTCTTCAGAAGTCTTGTTTGAGTTTTTATGAGGAGTACCAGTATTATTTCTTGTAGAAAACTTTTCCATGTGAAAAAATAATACTTCTCCTATTTTTTCCTTTTTATCACAAATTTTGAATCACCAAAAATAGATCTCCCAATAAAAAGTTATGCCAATTGTAAGTTACGTGCCTTTCAAACCCTTAATTTGGAGTATGACTGGATGGTTTACCTTTGTCCTGATATATAT
>JASDQU010816133.1:19621-31167 GCA_032191745.1 Picea mariana
TCTCATTCTCATTCTCATCGTAGCTAGCTAGGATTGTTTATAGTATATTTCAATATAGAATTTACCTAGTAACTTAGTTACCAACTTAATGAGAACCCTCCAGAGTCCTCATTGTTTTAGAGGTTGCAATAGTAGTTAATTTTACCCCCATTTTGAAAAGTGGTGCTACTAATAGAACCTTTTTGGGGGAGGGTTAAAATTACCACCTTTTACAACCATGGCCTTAACAACATTGTAATGTTGTCGACAAAAACCTTAAAATGAACATATGAATTGAAAATTGATGCTAACAACAACACCATATTTTATTTTCGAGGTTAAAACTACATGTTCTTTGAAACCTAATTGGTATTGTTGCAATCCAAACCTTAAAATAAATCTTGAATTGAAAAGTGGTACTCCCAATAACACCCCACCCTTTTTAGGGATAGAATTTCAAGTTTTTTGAAATTGTGGCCCTGGAAACTAGTATGCTTGGAACCAAAATCTTAATACCAACCCCTAAATCAAAGGAGATGATATTTGTAGCATCCTCTTCTTTTTCGGGCATAAAATTGCAATATTTTAGAAACCATGGCTTGAAAGCCCAATATTGTTGAAAAAAAAATGTAAAAGGGAAAAAATCCTAAAAAAAAAGAGAGAAAACCATGAGGAAAAAAACATGAATTTTTTAAATGAAAATAAAATTAAAAATATTTTTGATTTAAAAAAAAATTAAAACATATTTTTTGAAAAAAGAAACTCAATTTAAAAAATAAAGAAATAAAAAATATGAAAAAAATAAAATTAAAATTCAAACAATTACTAAAACCAAAAAAAATTAAAATATACATTAAAAGAAATAGGATAGGTGATCCCCATATTTCCTTTTCACAAATAGGATAGGTGATCCCCATGGATACACAATGGGTTTAATATGTCCTTTCTCAAGATATTCTTGCAATTGCATATTCAAATCCATTAACTCTAGGGTACTCATCCCATAAGGAACCTTACAAATTGGTGAAATTCCCTGCATAAGGTCTATTGAGAAATCAATGTCTCTCTTTGGAGGTAGTCCTGGTACCTCATTAAAGAATAGATATTTGAATTCTTGTAAGATGGGGTAGCTTGGGATATTTATCCTATATTAATTCCAAAATATGGGTTACATACAAGTGTCATCCCCCAATAAAACACTTATTCACCCTCAAGGTTGAAATATACCTAACGAAAATGGTCTTTGGAATACCTCTCAATATTCTTGGTTTCCATATTCATAATTGCATTCAAACATCTTGTTGTATTAATCAAGCTTGACTCGATGTTCTTCCAACTTGTACATATCAATAAGGACACCATATGAACCAAGTGACAAAATATTCAAATTTTCCCAAGTGGACATCTATCCACCATTTCATTGACTTTACTCTCAGTTCCAGTGGCTAACTATATTAACCATGACTTATTATTCTTACGCTTTTTAAGAGCATAGTGTTCAACAAATTTAGGAGAAATATAATTGTGACTAGATCATGGATCAAACAAATGGAAAGGTATTGTTTAGAAATATTTCCTCCCACCTCAACCATTGTTGCTTGATGATCCACTTGACAATCTTCCTATGCAACATTCCTAGGAATGGTCCTTGCTACATCATTTATGGATATAGCCTCAGTTATGATATGAACATTATTGGGTTCTCCTTATAATATTGAAAATTTCTAAGTAAATTTTCTTGTACACATCCCCAACATCGAATAGGGTCTCTTGGCCTCTTCCCCACAATTTTTGTTGGCTTAGTTCCACTTTGTGCTAGTTGATTCTTAAACTTTGGTGACTTGATCCATTTTTTCCTCTAGTCAAGCTTCTTTTTCTTCTTGTATTTCCATGTCTTGTGGACTTCTAGTTTTTTTTCATTTTCTCATAACATCATTTATATTTTCAAATGGCCTATGATCCAGGAGGATCCAGAATTCTCACAAAGGTCCAGGAGGATCCAGAACTCTCACAGAGGTCCACAAAGGTTCATAAATTCTCAACATTATACCATATCAAATTTTCTATAAAAGGACATCAATGCGTATATTTTGATGATAGATTTCCAATGGTGCAAAAGTCGCCTCAAATGGAGTTCATATGCAAAATATATGGTCATTCAAATTTCAGGTCAAAACCAAGGGAAAAAAGGTAAAAGTCAACAATTTATAAGGTGACATGTGTCACCACTGAAAGGGTGACATGTGGCATGACCATACGGTGTTGATGTGGCCACACCATGGGGTGCCATGTGGCACACCATACGTTTGATTGGGAAAGTGATGTGGTATATCGTACATACAGGTGGATCAATCATATGTTGACGCATGGTAGAGATAGAACATTGAGAGGTTGTCAGGTGGAAGCCTCCCATTGGCCATTAATGGGTAATGTTTGTTTAAAAACAAAATTGGATCCCGAAGGATCAAACCTAGGTCTCTTTCCCACCAAACCAAGGGTCTAACTATTGCACCATATGATTTCCACTTAACCATATATGGCAACAAATATATTTGAATTAATATAAAGGTTCGTTTGGTGGGAAAAGGGCCGAGGGATATAGCCCCCGACCCATGTTTCATTTGAAACCCATATAACCATAAACTATATTTGTGTGTGGGGTTATTGAAACTATATGCATATTACCACACATATATTATTTATAACATATGGTTTAAACAAACACCATAAGATATGGCAAGGTTGACAGGGTTTGACCCCGTGGGCCGTGATATGCCACATATATTCCAACAACATAACCTTTGCACCAAAGTTGTGGTTTTGTTATGGAGCCTACCTAAAAAATAATTAATGTGTACCATAAATTATGGATGGGAGGTTAGGGTATGCGCCCTATTTAATGGATGCACAGATCGAGGAAAAGGAAAAACATCAATTTTAGATTATGGTGTCTTGAAGTTCATGGCAAGGGTAACTATACTTGGAGGCTACATCTTAATGCATGCCATGGGGTTTCGACACAGAATTTTATGAAATTTTTACTTATTTTTATCAAAATTTCGCAAGGAATTTGATGGTGCACATTGTTTCTGAGTTTAAGAAACGTGATAAAAAGGTCATTTGAAAACAAAATCATTTGAGAATTAATAAACAAGCCTCTATTGGAAGCGGATCTAGAGACGTATCCCAAATTGGGTGAACTCCATTATCAAACTTGTGTATGTGATTTCAATATTTTTGTTCTATTTCCACTTAGTAGTTATTTGCAAGTTGTTTATCATTAAAGTGTGTTTGGATAGATAAGTAATTCATGTGTATTTTACAATCAATCAAGCGATCATTATTATTTTGAAGGTCAAGTAGATGTTATTATGTTTTAAAGATTAATAAGCATCTAAGAATTGTTCGGATCAAGTTGGTATCAGAGAAAGGTTTTACAAGTGGTTGCAAGTGGATGCTTACAAGGTCCAAATCCAAGCGAGGAGAAGGAAAACTTGTTAATTACAATCCTGATATTAGTTCAATAAGTTTTACTCATCGAAGAGAAATGACTTCACCAAGAAATTTGGGTCCTTACAACTCCTAACACGATTTCTTTGAGGCTTTTAATTTAATGAAATCCATGGTGGAAGAAATGCATGAGGGTTGAGAGAAGGACAAGGAGGAAGGTATGTGGGAGAAAGTTGAACCAGTCAAAGAGAAAGAAGGAGGTGATGAAGGTGGCCCTTTAGAACCCTCCTCACCATCATCCTCATCATCATATTTTTCTAAGGGAAGTAAACATTATTCACATAAAAGGAATCCCTCTAAGAAGTCTGATCATAATCTTCCTTTATTAAAATTGGATTTCAAATTTGAATTTCCGACCTAGGATGGAGAATTGAATGTTGAGAAATTGGACAACCGGATCAATCAAATAGAGGTATATTGCAAGGTTCAAAATATCATGGATGATGTTCAAAGATACAATTAGTTGCTCTTCAACTAAGTGGCACATTCTTAATATGGTGGGAGAGTAAGATGCAAGTTTATATTTTTCAAAAGGGTAAAGCAATCTCTTATTGGAATAAATTTACTAAGGCCATAAGAAAAATATTATATCCACTAGCTTATACACAAACGACAATTATAGAATGGAAACATCTAAGACAAGGTAAAAGCCAAAATATTCAAGCATATACACAGGAATTCAAAATGAAGGCATTATCCTTAGGATTTCCATTGTATACTCATGAAACTCTTCTAAAATATATTGGTGGCATGCACTCATATCTTCGACACATTTCCTTAATGTTTAACCCTACTAGCATTGATAAAGTGATAGTACAAGTGACACATCTAGAGGCTAGTAAGGGGAAGCATGTGATTGAAGATAAGAATCCATACAAGTTTGAAAAGAAACCGAAAGGAAAATGGAAGAGTAAGAAGTCATCTATAGTAAAGTAACTTGAATAAATACCTACATGTTCCCACTGTAAGAAAAAGGGACATGATGAATCACAGCGTTGAAAGCTGCATCCAGAATTACCACCAAATAATTTTAAGGATAAAGTGAAGCAAAATACTATTGCATCAGCTCAACAGGATCTAGGATCAGATCTTGGGGATGAATATGAGATCCTGGAAATAGGAAGAAAAAGGTATATCTACTATCAATTCTATTTTTTCAATTCAATCTACTAAATTGGAAAGTGTTATTGATCAAAAGAAAAGAAGTGATATTTTCCATGTTAGGGTTATAGTCAATCATACAAAGGTAGACACCTTGTTTGACAGTGGATCTGAAGTTAATTTAATATCTGAAGCAATTGTTAAGAAGATGGTTTTAAATATGACACCTCATAAAAATCCATATCCATTAGGTTGGGTGTGTGAAGATGCTAAGTTGTAGGTGACGAAACAATGCAAGATCATATTTACAATTACACCTAAGTTCTTTGACGAGGTTGAGTTAGATGTTGTGCCTCTTGATATTTGTGGCATTGTCTTGGGTAGTCCATATCTATTTGACAGGAACAAAATATTATATCGTGAAGAAAATAAATATCACCTTTTCAAAGATGGGATTGAATTTATTTCCAGATCTCATCCAATCAAAACTAATGTTTCTTTAGTGAGCACAGGGAAAATGAAGAGACTTGTGAATGAAAGTAAATATTGTGTTCTCATGATAGTGAAATAGAAAGAAGAGTATATATATGATGTTTTATCATGTTCTGATCCAGGTTGTAAACAAGAGTTGGTTAAAATCACATCTAACTATGATGAGTTGTTTCAAGAACCCACAGAGTTTCCTCCTAAGAGGGAGGTTGAACATGAAATCTATTTGCAATAGGATGCTCCTATTCCTAACATTGGTATTTATAGATCATCAGTACTAGAGAATGCAAAGATAAAGAAGAAAGTTCAAGAATTGCTCGATAAAGGAATTATAAGGCCAAGTTCCTCTATGTGTGGATGTCCTATTGTATTAGTTCCAGATAAATATGGCACGTGGAGGATGTGTATTGACTTTCAAGCACTGAACAATATTACAATAAATAATCATTATCCTCTTCCCAGAATTGATGATATGTTGGATCAGTTAAAGAATGTTGTTGATTTCACTATGTTGGACTTGAGAAGTGGTTACCATCATATCAGAATTGCAGAAAGTGATATATGGAAAACTTTTTTCAAGACAAAGTAGGGGTTGTTCAAATGGTTGGTTATGCCATTTGGGTTATGCAATGCACCTGCGACATTTATGAGGGTAATGAACGATGTTTTCAGGCCTTACATAGATGATTTTTTTATTTTATAATTAGATGATATATTGATCTTTAGTTGAAGATTGGAATATCATATAATGCATGTCAAGACAATATTTGAACTCTTGAAGAAGGAGAAGTTGTATGTAAAAATGTATAAATTTGAATTTGGAAAAACGTCTCCGGTATATTTGGGTTACATTGTAGGGAATGGTTAGCTAAAGATAGATCCTGCAAAAGTAGAATTCGTTGTGAATTGGCCTAAGGCAACTACTACCACATAAGTCAGGAGCTTCTTAGGAGTAGTATATTGGAGGAAATTCATTGCAAATGTTTCTTTCATAGCATCTCCTCCACATGAATTAACAAGTGTTAAACAGGTATTTCAATGGGGAGGAAAGAAGCATAAATCCTTCAAGACATTGAAGGAGAAGGTAAGCATTGCACCCGTTTTGTCTCTTCCAGATCTTCATTAGCCACTTGAGATTCAAACCGATGCAAGTGGATATTCCATGGCAGCACTATTGATGCAACGAGGAAAACATATATGTTATCATTATGAGACTTTAATTCAAGCAATAATTAACTATCCAAAATATGATAAGGAATTGTATGCATTGGTACAAAGTGTGAAGAAATGGAAGCATTACTTAATGGGAAAGGAGACAATAATTCATATAGATCATCAACCATTACAATATTTGCAGTCATAGACCAAGCTACAATAGTCATGAAATTTCAGGTGGATGGGTTTCTTACAACAGTTTCATTTGGTAATCAAGTATAAGAAAGATATTCTTAATAAGGTTGCAGATATGTTGTCAATACCAGTGATTAATGCATCTTTGATACTAAGGTATAATTCTTTATATCATGAAATTTATATTGAATAGTATGTTAAGGATGATGATTTTAAAGATATATGTCAATCATTAACTAATGGAAATCAACAATCAGATTATTATATGCATGACATTTTTTTATATCAACTTGGAAAACTTTGTATATCCAGAGATGAAAGAGTAAATTTGATTAGAAGCTCATACATCTCTCATTTCTGGTCATTTTTGGGTTGGTCAGACAGTATCACAGTTGCAGAGATATTGTTATTGACCTCAAATGAATGAGTCAGTTTCCAAGTATATAAAAGGGTGTGTTATGTGTGCCACAAGAAATCCTAGCAAAAGAAATTTGGGCTTATATACGCAATTTACAGTACCTCCCCATCCATGGGAAAGTATATCCATGGATTTTTTAGGGGGTTTTCCAATGTCCAGGACATCTCATAATTATTTATATGTTGTTGTGGATCGATTCAGTAATATGTGTATCTTAATTCCATGCAAGAAATAGGTCATAGTTGAACAAACAACACAGATGTTCTTTGCTAATGTATGGGTTCAATTTGGGTTGCTTACATCTATTATATCATATCAAGAATATCACTTTTTGGAAAAAAATTGGTCTCATTTATGGGAGATGATGGAAACTAAGCTAAAGAGGAGCACAGTTTTTCATCTACAAATAGATGGAAAAATAGAGGTGGTAAACAGAACAATGGTACATCTACTTCGAGGATATTGCAGCAAGCATCCTAAGTTATGGTATGAACAGTTTCCTTATGTACAACATTCCTATAATCATGTCATGCATTCTTCTACTTAGAGAACTCCTTTTGAAGTATGTTTTGGGTACTTTCCTAAATCACCTATGGAATTTTCTTTTGGAGAAGCAAGTAAATAATATGGACAAGATGATACAAATAAAGCTAAAAGTTCCATTTAGAATATCTAGCAGGTACATCAGGAAGTACAAGAAAAATTGGAGGAGAGCCAAGCCAAGTATAAGGCAAGGCATGGCAAACATCAAGTTGATCATCAGTTCGAAGTCATTGATCAATTATGGTTACATATCGGCAAATATATAATGAAGGGTGAAGGTAAAAAGCTATGTCCAATCCGATATGGTCCATTCAAGATCTTAGAAATGATTGGTACTAATTCCCTTTGTTTAGATATACCATCCTACATGAAAATGTATTCAATGGTAAATGTTGAGAATTTGAAGCTTTATGAGCCTCCTATGATTATGGATGAAGATTAAAGTATTCAGGTTCTAGAAGTTGATGATTTTTCACTAGAGTATTTAGACAAGCTACTGGAAGATGTTATTCTCGATAGAAGAATCAAGAATTCAAAGTCAGGTGATGTGGAATATATTTGAGTTTGTCTTAAAGGGGTGAAACCAAGTAAATAAAAGTGGATGGAGATTAGAAGGGTAAGGGAGATTTACCCTCACTTAGTTGCTGAGTAATCAAAACATTTGGAGTTCCAAAAGGCTTCGAATGGGGAGGAATGATCCAAGAGATTTGAAACACTCATAGAGGTCTAGAAGGATCTAGAACACTCATAGAGGTCCAAAAAGGTTCAGAAATCCTCAAAATTCAACTATATAAAATGTTCTTGAAAATAACATCAATTCATAGAGTTTGGTGGAAGCTTTCCAATGATGCAAAAATCACCCCAAATGGAGTTCATATGCAAAAGATATGGCGAGCCAAAGTTTAGGTAAAAACTAGGGAAAAAAGGAAAAATTCAACATGGTCAAAGGTGACATGTGTCACCGCTAAAAGGGTGGCATGTGGCATGAATGCATGACCTTACGATCTTGATGTGGCCACACCATGGGGTGCCATGTGGCACACCATACATATGACCGAGGAAGTGATGTGGCATACCGTACATACAGGTGGATCAATCATATGTTGACACATGGCAGAGATAGACCAATGAGATGTTTCCACGTGGTAGCCTCCCATTGTCCATTAATGGGTAAGGTTTGCTAAAACATTTTTTGGAGCCTAGAGGATTGAACCCAGGTCTCCCACCCATCAAACCAACGATATAACTATTACACCATATGATTACCACTTAACCATATATAGCAGCGAATATATTTGAATTAATCTAAAGGTTCATTCAGTGGGAAAAGGGTCGAGGGCTATATCCCATGGCCCATGGTTCATTTGAAGCCCATATAATCATTCACTATATTCATGTGTGGGGATTTTGAAAATATATGCATATTACGATAGATATGTTATTTATAACATATGGTTTAAACAAACACCATAAAATATTGCAAGGTCAACGGGGTTTGACCCTGTGACCTGCCACATATATTCCAACAACATAACCGTTGCAACAAAGGTGCGGGTTTGTTTAACAAATAATTAAAGTGTTCCATAAATTTTGGATGGGAGGTTAGGGTCCACACCCTATTTAATGGGTGCATAGTGTTACCACTAGAAGTTGTTCTTAGAATAATTTAAGAACAAGCCTAATACCCATCAGAATTTGAAAAATTAAATCAATTTAAATTGGGTGGATCAGCAAGAAAGAACAATAAAGAGGGAAACATTCTAACTGTAGATCAGTAATATACCATTGGGCATGGTGTCAAAAAAACTCTACAGATTGAAGGAAATAAAGCTAAATATTAGGTTAAGAGCTTATATGATTATGATTAGAAGAAAGGAAAGTGAAAAAAAGAAGAATGTCTACTAAATAGAGATCCTCTCTACAGAATAGATTGAAAAATGATTGAATAGAAACAATGATTAACAGGCCAGCTACAGTAGATCATTTGCTACTCAAGGATCCATTAATCAAAGCCAACCTTTGATCCTAAAAACCTGCAATATATTTAATCAAGAGGATAATAAAATAAATGGAAAACAAATAAGACAAGTTGATAAACAACTCTCATGAATATTTAATGGTAGAAATGTTGATTACAAACAGGCCCTTGGGATTACAAATAAGTAGCTAAATTGCTCCTCCATCTCTCTCCTCTCTTGGATCATGAATATAACCCCTTCCCTTATCAAAATCCACTTCATTTATAGTGAAATATCTCTCTCTACTATAAGGATGTTTAAACCAAGGAGCTACGTAGGATCCCCCTCCATTTAGGAGTTTTCTACAAAGCTTCAACAAAAACATAACAAATTCCTATTTTTTTGGATCTTGTCTATTGTGATAAATGCCTTTTGAAGCAGGTCATGCTGCTTGATCTGGTGATAGAACACATGTCCCTCATGTCCAAATTCCTCCTAGGAAACCATTCAAACCCCATTAGACAGGTGGAATCCCACCTACAAATCTGATTTATCAAACTGTTAGAGTTCACAATGCCCTTGATAGCATGCATTGTGAACTTTCTTGTAGGTGATGATTTCAATGTTTCTCCCAAATGACGAACTGGGTGAGACTAATGTTTGGTCAGAAAATCCATGATATTATTATTCATCTCCACAAACAATTTCAAAAGAACCTGGATTGACATTTAAAAGTTATTATTAAAAAATGACTTTGTTCTATGTTAATTTCTACAAACTGTCCCAAATAACCAGTTCGCAGCGCCTTTGATAGCATGCACTGCAACTTTCCTATATGTTCCTGTTTCATGCGAAATAAACTCAAATGATGCCAAAACCATGCAAGAAGCCTTGAAAACCTCTGATAAAACTGCTACAATTTCTGAGTAATGAAAATAACTTGCATAAACAGTATATTCATAGCAGCATAGGACAAAACATTCCTTAGATTTACAATCTTGCATTTATAAGATATCATAGAAAAACTGATTGAAAGTTGCAGACATAATTATTTATCCTCTTCTTCTCCTAATGGCCTCCTGGGATAGCATGTCCATATTTCTTTTATCAATCTCCTTTCTTGACCGGTGCATCTCTTATTCAAATTCTTTCATGATCTTCTTTAATCTATATTGGATCCGTAACATCTGTAGTTGTTTCCAACTCATGCCATGTTTGATCATTCCTAGTGTTAATACCTCACTTTGTGTTCTTGAACATTACACTAACATTTATTCAAGATTGTAATCCACCATAAGCTGCTACAGGGATTTCGTAGTGCCAGAAGTGGTAGTATGTGACAATTTGCAGCGCACTGTGATTTTTCATGATTTTGCAGCGCCTTTAACCAGATTGCATCACGTTGGTTTTTAATGAAAATGGAGATGAATTTGATACCTTTCCTTATTTACAAATGATGACTATTACCATTATGACATGAATATTCTTGTATAAATGTTTCAAATTAACATACTAGATTTAGGACAAACCAAGACCATGATTTATTGATAGAACACATGACTCAAAACCTTGAGACCATACCCCTACAAATCAAAACTAAGATTTTAAAATGAAGTAGGAGCATCATTGGCAAGTGCGCAGAGGCAGGACCACTCAAAACATGTGAGTTTTTCCAGAAATTCAACATTGACGATTGCAGCCAATTTTGAAATCCACCTTCACTCAGTGTCGAAATTCACCTTTGGAGGCACGCGTGAACCAATGTTGAATTTTACCCTTTGAGGCACATTTTGAAAATTGTAAACAGAGCAGGAGTTTCCACTTCGGCTCTAGAATGTGACTGAACTAAGATAATGTAGGATGAATTTTAGAGTAGGCAAGTAGCCAGAGGAAACCCTAGAAACATCTTTGAGTTATGTAGAAGTTCACACACCCAGTTAGAACAGTGTGGGGAATACAGAGAAAAATTAGTTGTAAGAGAGAACTTGGCAAGCGCGCAGAGGCAGGACCACTCAACATGTGTGAGTTCTTCCAGAAATTGAATGTTGACGATTGCAACCAATTTTGAAATACGCCTTCACTCAGCGTCGGAATTCACCTTTGGAGGCATGCATGAACCGATGCCGAATTTTACCCTTTGAGGCACGTTTTGAAAATTGTAAACAGAGCAGGAGTTTCCACTTCGGCTCTGGAGTGCG